>ML778154.1:815667-838748 GCA_009831015.1 Picea engelmannii
AATCGATATTAGGCACTTTTTAAAAATTTTAACCATAACATTTAAACAGTAAGTTATGAACAATTTATCATTTATAATTACATTCAAGATATCAACAACATGTAACCACAAATACACATTACACAAGAATTTTATGTGGAAACCCAAATGGGAGAAAACCATGGAAAGCTTTCTTATATATCAGAAGATTACATTCATAGGAAGCACCAACTTCCAAAACTCTCTAGCACCAACTAGAAGGAGTCTAAACCCCCAAATTTATAGGCTTGAAACTGAAGGAAGATACAACTGCCTATATTCTGTAGCTCCAACTAGAAGGAGCCTCCAACACCCTAGTTTATAGGCTCCAATATGAAGGAAGCTCCAACTCCCTAAATTATCCTTCTCCAACTAGAAGGAGGCACCAACCCCCTAGTTTTATGAGAACCAACTCAAAGGAAGTTGAAAATCCCATCCAAGTACCAACTTGTTGTCTTAAGACACCAATCTTCCCGAGTGACACACAACGTCCCTAAAATATAAATGAGAAACTCAATCTTTCATTGCAACTATCACTAATACTGATACATAATCATCATCACACATAAGAAACTCAACGTGTCAATGTAACTGTCACTAAAACTAATACACGATCATCATCAAAATTGATACAACCCCAACAACCACATAAAAATCATGCCAAAATATCTAAGAAAATCCTCCAAATCATGTGCTCAAAATCACCATGATATGCATCAAACCATTTTCCAAGATATGCCTCAAGCATGTGTCAAGACCTCAATATATCTATGATATTACAAAATCTTCAATACATGCCTCAAAAATGTGTCATAACCTCCAAGATATGTGTTGGAAGTAGGCTGAAGCAGAAAGAAAGGATACTTTGGGAAGAAAGGCATGTAAGAGGAAAGCGACAGCTAGAAGGAAAAACAACACACACACATGCATGGAAGACCTAACAATGCTAGGGTTATGGTTTTTGTAATACATTGTAATGGTTGATGAGCCAGAAACACATATAAATAGATACCTAGGAGGTCTAGGTAAGGGGTCTGGAGTTGAAAGATTTGCAATAGATACCGCAAAGTCATACAACACAACATAGCAAGAGTTTCTACGCGGGCCTCGTGGAAAGTACATTAGATCACTGTATACTTCTATTAAGATATTTGTAACACACCCACCCTTCTGAAGGAGTTTCTATAGTGTAAAGCCTCTAAATTTTTGTTTTTGTTCTCTTGCGTGAACAAGCACTAGGCACAAGCCCCCCCCTCCATGTGACCACAACCCATGACCACAAGCCTAACTAAAAGGCTCTTCATGACTCCTGTCGTCGGGTATTCACATTCGAACCAACCTTGATTCACCCAACTCCCAAACTCCCAAACTAAGAGCCTATCCTAGCGCTAGCTCCGTTCCTTAACCTCCATCCATATGACCCCTCGTTATGACTCGGGGCCCAAACCTCAAGAACTTTGGGACTTCGTGTATCACAAAGGTGGAAATTAGTCCATATCCTTTCTTCGGAATCCAAAAATATGAACTCTCAATGTCAGATCAGCAGTTCACAATCTCTCGTGACCCAACGACTTAGATAGACTCTTCGCGAGTCGGGAATTCATGTTTATTGAAGATGGAGGGTCTCTCACCTTCCTTCTCCCGATCCCTAATATATCCTTGGACAATCAATGGTCCATGTGCTCTCTTCAATCGACGACTGTGATCAAATCGCGAACTCAGATTCACGAGTTCTCATGATTCCTATATTTGACTTCCTGAGTTGCGAGTCAGTGAAATATCGATCTCTCGCCATGTGTCCCTTCACGATAGATGGTTAGGATTGTTGTGGCTCCTAGATCCTTGGGTATTCACCTCTGCTCCTTGCAAATATTCAGAAGTTTGAATCTTTGAACTCCCGGATCTGCTACCACCTGTTCTCTGATGATGGGCGGTTCCGATTAACTTCAAAAATTCAGGACTTCACGAAGGTCCACTCTCCTGTGCACTTTCAAAGGGTTAGACCTCATGCACTTTCATTTGGATCTCACGTCTATGGTCCTCCAAGAATAGATCCATCGAAAAGGATCTGTCCTCTCCATGTGCGTGAACTCCAAAATCACAGATACAATGGTTGAGGTTACTTTGCGACTTTGGGTTTTAGAGGTTTTTTTCGCACCAACACATGACCTTCATGATACACGAACTTAGAACTCGTGGATCTGAGGGTTAGAAGGGGTTAACTACCACACCACAGCCAACGACCATGATAACCCTTGGCTCCTTCAGGATGAATCTCATATGTCCATCCTTCAGACAAGGAAAACCTTTCCCTTTCGGTATTTTCCTATCACTATTTTTCTAAGTTCTCAACCCAAATGGGTTAGGGACTTAGGTCTGGAAATTCACATGGCACAGGGTCAGGGGAGAGTATTCTCTTCATACCCATGGTTTCAGATCTACACAATATTTCCTATCTCGACCATTTTACGAATTATGCCTGGGAAGCCTTCCAGAGTGAAACTGGGCAAACAATTTATCAGTGGGAAGTATGAGTTCCCAAGGAGATGGAAGCATACACATAAGATAGTCATTTCATAGATAGATGGTCATACATGAATATATATATATATATATAGATGTAAAAACGAAGAAATCATTCATCATTCTAACTCAACAATTAAGGTCGAGAAAAGACTTATCAGAATCAGACAATGTGAAGCAACTACTGGAAGGGGTGCTTGTTTCCACCAAACCATAAACTTAATCACTCCAAATGGATTTACCACTAGCCACCCCTGAACTAGACCATGATTCTCTGCAACACAAAATTTTATTCTCGCTTAGCCACAATAGGGATAGAGGTTACTCTCCTCTTCTCGCAGGATCCTAGCAATGGGTTATATGATACCAAGCAAGGAGGACTAGCCTCGCTTATCAACTTGTATCATAACCTTCTATACTATTTCCTATTTCCAAAATGCTTAGTTTTTCCATTCTTCCTTGAATCCACGAGATTCACTTCACATCTCTACACTCTTTTCAAGCGTGTTCTTCCCTCTACCCACCACACCTTTCATTCTCGCCTCTTTCATCATGGTCACGTGTGGCCCAAATTCCCAGTCAGCGGTCAAGTTTGGAAGCCTTACGGATCAGTGCTTACACACCCCATCCCTCATTAACTCTTGAGGAGGTCTTCCCACCAACCAGCCTAACTTTAATTCATTTCTGGGTCAGAGGACAATTCTCGTCTTGAGCAATTAAATTCAGTAATGTATTGGTTTGGTGAAGGTTAACGCAACCATTCATGGTCCCCTTCACCAACTATTTCACAGAATTTGTGGTATTTCTAAGTACACCCGCCTTCCATTAGTCATGCAACACTTGTTCATTTTCTTAGTAAATAATTAGGTTCACATTCATCTACCTTTCAAACAAAGGTCCATCGAATCAATATTCACACATATAAAGTTTTCCATCGCCTTTTGGCCATTTATAGTTATATTTACAAACTGGGGGAAACATGGTGTCACAATTCCCTCCCCCTTAAAGGAACATCATCCTTGATGTTCTATCTATTAATATGTTCTGTATGTACAGAAGTGAACAAAAATGGGTATGCATGTCTCATGGAATCCTCCATTTCCCATGTGGCCTCATTTGGGCCAAAGTGTTTCCACAAAGACCTTGACCTATGCAATGGTTTGGTTCCTGAGTGGGGTTTCCTTCCTGTCTAGTATGCATTGAGGTTCTGGCAGGAATTCTCCCTCTGGTTACACCTGGATCACAAACCAGTCAATTATATGATTAGAATCATGTACATATTTCTTTAGCAATGAAACATGGAAAACATTTTGTGATTTTACTGTGGGAGGAAGTGCTAGCCTATAGGCTACAAGTCCCACTCTATCTAGAAATTCAAAAGGTCCACAATATCGAGGTGCCAACTTGGCACAAGATCCCATCCTTAGGGAACTCTTCCTAGGCATAAATCTGAGATAGACGTGGTCTCTTGTCTTGAATTCTTTGGGGGTTCTCTTTCTGTCAACATAAATTTTCTGTCTATTCCGAGCGATTTTCAGATTTTACTTTATCTGAATCACTTGTTGTTCCATTTATTTCAACAAGTCAGGTCCAATTGTAATTCCGTTCATGGGATTACTCCAACTGACTAGAGTGTTTCACAGCCGACCATAGAGGGCTTCAGAAGGGCTCATCTTTAGTGATTCTTGGTAGCCATTGTTGTAGGAAAATTCCATCAATGGTAAGTGATCTTCCCACTTTTTAGGTTGCTGCATTACATGCATCCTTAGCATGTCTTCTAGTATTTGGTTCACTCTTTCCATCCATCCTTTAGTTTGAGGATGATAAGCTGTGCTAAAAAAGTATTTGGTCTCCAGGCCAACCATTAAGGATTTCCAAAAGTTTGAAGTAAATTTTGTGTCTCTGTCAGTCAAGATCTCCTTAGGCATTCCATATAGTCTAATATCTCCTTTATGAATATGTTGGAAATATCTATTTCCTTGCAAGTCGATTTGACAGGAATAAAATGAGCGGACTTGCTCAATTTATCCACTACTACCATGATGGCATAATTCTGCCTAGACGATGTTGGTAATTCGATGATGAAATCCATGTAGATGGTCTCCCATTTCCATTTTGGGATTGGCAGAGGTTGAAATAATCCTACTGGGTGCTGGTGTTCTGCTTTAAGTTGTTGGCACTCTAGACATTTAACTAAATATTCAGCTATGTCTTTCTTCAATCCAGGCCAATACAATTGTTTCCTGGTGGCCTTAACCATCTTCTAATAGCCCAAATGGCCAGTGTATGTTCTCTTGTGCAATTCATCCATTATGAACCTCTTCAATACATCACAACTCGGAATATATATCATGTTTTGGTAAGTCAACAGACCTCCATCTAGCATCTGGTAGCCTTCATACTTTATCCCTACGGGTTCTTGCTACAGGTACGAGGTCACAGTCTAGAAGAATGAATCTGTTTGTTGTGCATTTATGACTCTTTCCCTGACATTCATCTCGCAAGTTCCCACCGCTACCAGGTTAATTGTTTTCATACTTCTGCTAAGGGCATCGACCACCTTATTTTCCTTTCCTCTAATATGTCATCCACCTAGGAGGTCCATCCACCTAGCTTGTCTAGCATTGAGTTTTTGTTGGTCAAATAGGTGCTAGAATCCACAGTGGTCTGTAATAAGTACAATTTTCCTACCCAGGAGGTAATGCCTCCACATTTTCAAAGCATGCACTATGGCGGCCAAATCTAGATCATGGGTCACATATTTGACTTCATGTTCATTTAATTTTCGAGATTCATAGCAAACTACGCTTCCTTCTTGCATAAGGACTCCTCTGAGTCCTTCCGTGCAGGCATCTGTGCACAAGAGGAAGTCCTTACCGGGATGAACGATCTTCAACATGGGTGCATGGGTCAGAAGGTGTTTTAGTGACTGAAAAAATTCTTCACATTCCGGTGTCCAAATGAATTTAACCCCCTTCCTCTGGAGGGCAGTGATTGGACAACCAATCTTGGAAAACCCTTTTATAAACCTCCTATATTATCATCCTAAACCCATAAAGGATCTGATATCTGAAACATCCTTTGGGGTAGTCCATTCCATGATGGATCTGATCTTGTCAGGGTCTACTGCTACCCCTTCTTCATATATGACATGGCCCAAGTAATGTATTTGATTCTAAAAAAAGGCACACTTGCTAAATTTGGTGTAGAGTTGATGCTGATCTCTTAGCACTTGAAGTACGAGTCCAAGATGTTCCTCATGTTCCTCTCTATTCTTGCAGTATATTAAGATATCATCAATAAAAACCAATACAAACTTGTCTAGGAATTTGCTGAGTACATTGTTCATCAAGCACATAAAGGTGGCAGGGGCATTGGTTAATCCAAATTGTACTACCAAAAATTCGTAGTGACCATATCTTGTCCTGAATGAGGTTTTGTTGATGTCTTCATCCTTGATTCGGACTTGATGGTATCCATATCTCAAGTCAACCTTTGAGAAAATGGTAGCACCCCCCAATTGTTCGGACAAGTCATCGATTCTGGGTAAGGGGTATTTATTCTTTATGGTTACCTTATTGATATGCCTATAATATATGCATAGTTAGAACATACCATCTTTCTTCTTCACAAACAGGACTCTGCTCCCCATGGAGACACACTAGGCCGGATGTAGCCTTTTTCCATCATTTCCTTTAGCTGTAGTTTGAGTTCAACTATCTTGGGTGTACTCATCCTATAGAGGGTCCTAGATACTGGTACCACTCCAGGTGCAAGTTCTATTGAGAAGTCGAAGTCCCTTCTCATAGGTAGACTCGATACCTCTTCTAGAAACCGATCCAGGTAGGTATCAGTGGCCACCCACCTTTTTCGACTGGCTCAAAATAGTTTTCTGGAAATTTTGGCAATTTACTATTTTTAGCAAGTTTTAACTTTCGAGGCCATTTTGAGGGCCTAAATGAAGGTTTTTAGATATTGAGGCTCTTAATAATATCTGAAGGCATGAATAAGCCCCAAAAATGAATCTCCTCAATGATACCTTTCTAACGAGCTATCATATGCCTAAAATGGAGATCGTATGAAAAAGTTACGAACCCGGAAAGTTGATGTACTAACTTACCCAAACGGGGCCCACATGAATTTTGGCGCTTCATCTCCTAGGGTTAGGTTTTTGGATGTATAGGAATTTTGGCATTCTTGTTTATTGTAAAAGTGCCTTCATAGCCTCATTGTAATCATCTTCTTGCGAATGTGAGTAGTCGTCACATCTCTTCTCAGAGATAAGATGGCACCATTCTAGCGAGTCTTTCACTCTATATTTTTACAGTCTTTGTACATTTCTTTCATGAATAGAAATCATGTATTACTATATCTCTGTGTTTATGGTTTCATATCTGATATATTTTTGCTATATTATTGGATATACACGATATCTCTATGCATTTCTTTATTATATCTTGGCTCTCATTTCGTTCCGAAAATAATTCGGATTAGAAACACATATATATACTCTCTTAGTATGGGGTGGTCATCTAGGCTTGGCCTGTCATCCTCAAGAGATCCCAACACCTGTATTGGATATAGAGGACACCCCTTTCTGCAATACTTTTTCATTTGAAGGGATGATATTCATCTCACTAAGACATGCTTCTGAATCCCTTGGAGGTTTATCTTTCTTCCCTCTTCATTTACACATTCTATACAACTTAGTTTTATATGCATCTAGCTAGTCCATACCAATCAGCAGGTCATACGATCCTATGGGAATTATGTTAAGGTTAGATTGGGTGGGAAATCCATGCACAGTGAATTGGCAAGCTGGTACAACCTCCACTATTTTTTTTTTGGTGCTAGTGGCTAACTATACCAACCATGGCTTAGCATGTTTATGTGGTTGTAATTTACACTTATCAACAGCTCGAGGGGACACATAACTCAAATTTGAACCAGGGTCAATTAAAATAGATACTAGATGGCTGGCGATCATACCTTCCATCTCCACCACTAAATCTTGGTGGTCGTCTTGTTTGTTATCCACGACTGCATAAATTTGTGGCATACTCCTACCACCTCATTGACGGTGGTGGCTTCTTGGATGTTTTAAATTCTCCTATTGTTCTGTTGTATGTGTGGATAGTCCCTTAGTAGATTTTCTCCTCCACAACCCCAACATTTCAAGGGTTCTTTCTTTGGGTTATCCGTCTTTCCTGGGGTTGATCCAAAAGGTTTATTTCCACTTTGGGAGGGGAAATTATGTTGGCGTACACTTCGGGAAAGAAATCTCATCCTTGAATCCTTCTTATAGTTTTTAAATATTGGAGGTTTAAACCCCTTTTTCTAGAACCCCGAACTATTCTTCTTCTTCCAGCCTTCATGAGGTTCTGTCCGAAGCCCAAGTTGTTCATAACAATATCTTTCCTTTCAGATAGTGTCTTCTAAGGTCTTCGGCTCGTCAAACTCAATTCTGTTATGATAGTCCTTAGGTAGCTCACTGATAAATTGCTGCACCTTTTCCTTTTCCTATTTTATGTAGGGTACATACCTTAGAAACTCAAGGAATCTACTGACATATTCCTCTATGGTGAGTTTCCCTAGCTTGAGTTCATAGAACTCTTTAGTCTTCTTGTAGAGATATTTTTTCGACAGATACTTCTTTCTGAAGTATTTCTCAAAATGTTCCCAATATAGGTCCTCTTCATGATTCCCTTTCACATTCATAAGGTCTTTCCACCAAATGGAAGCCTTTCCATTCAGGTTGAAAGTGGATATTCGGGCCTTCAAGTTTTGAGAGAAGTCATGGACTCTGAAATATGTTTTTAGTCCAAGTAGTCAGGCCTTTGCCTCCTCTCCCTTCTTAATCTCACCATCGAAAGAGGGTGGTTTGGCCTTCCTGAATTCTTCGAGATTATGAATTTTGGAATGTTTTCATTTTTTCCATTTTCTTTGAGAATTTGAACTGATTCTACTACTAGAAGATCCCTCTGAGTCACTTGTTTCCTTTCTAGAGGATTTGTCTGACGCTTGTCCCCTGTCTCTAGGTTGGACCTTTCTCGAGGTACTCGTCCCAATGTGACCACTTAAAGGGCCATGTTTTTGTATCTCAAGTTGACTTCGACTCCCAGTGTCACGTCCATGCTGCAGTTGTCTTTGTATATTGGATAAACTCTACAACAAGAATGCATTAATTTCCACTTGCTTCTCTTGCTCTTTTATCAATCTCTTGTTTTTAGCCTTGCAGCTCTGTAATTCGGCCACAAGACTCCTCACGGTCTCAGCCAGGTCCGGAGGGGTTTGTAGCACCCTCCTCTCATCAGACTCTTCATCTCTATTACGAGATCCATCCCCCACTTTGTGGCACGTCACCATTCTATATGATTTCAGTTTCCCATGGTTGATCGACCGCTTAAATGAAGAAAAAACACTTATTGTTAGATAACATTATATTAGTTCATAACCAACACATAATTCACATTTCTTAAATACATACACACACAATAGTAAGTTGTCATTATTTTCTATACTAATGTCTTAACCAAACATTTTAGGAAGGGATTAAGGTAGGAAATTGCCCTTTAAACCCCTTAATGTGGTCTTTACGCAACTCGTCTATGAGCCCAATCAGACCAAGTGCTATAACCATGCTCTGATACCAATTTGTAACATGCCCACCCTTATGAAGGAGATTCTATAGTGTAAAGCCTATAATTTTATTTTTTTTGTTCTCCCCCCCAAACAAGCACCAGGTGCAAGCCCCCCCCTCCATGTGACCACTACCCATGACCACAAGCCTAACTAAAAGGCACTTCGTGACTCCTGTCATCGGGTATCCACATTCGAGCCAACCTTGACTCACCCGAATCTAGAACTCCCGAACTAAGAGCCTATCCCAATGCTAGCTTCAGTCCTTTACCTCCATCCATATGACCCCTCGTTATGACCTGGGGCCCAACTCAAGTGCTTCGGGACTTTGCGTATCATGAAGGTGGAAATTATTCCATCTCCTTTCTTCGAAATCCCGAAATCTGAACTCTGGATGTCACATCAATGGTCCACAATCTCCCGCAACCCAACGACTTAGATAAAATCTTCGTGAATCGAGACTTCCCATTTAGTGAAGATGGAGGGCTGCTCACCTTCCTTCTCTCAATCCCTGATATCTCCTTTGACAATCAATGGTCCATGCCCTGTCTTCTATCAACGGCTGTGATCAAATCGTACACTCAGACTTCGCGAGTTCTCACGATTCCTATCTCTGACTTCCCAAGTTGCAAGTCAGAGAAATGTCGATCTCTTGCCATGTGTCCCTTCACGGTGGAAATATAGGATTGTTGCAGCTTCGAGATGATCAACTATTCTCCTCTGCTACTTTCAAATCTTACAAGTTTTGAATCCTCGAACTCCCGGATCTGCTGCCACTTGTCCTCTAATGATGGACCATTTCGATTAACCTCGAAATCTTGGGAATTCACAAAAGTCCACTCTCCTGTGCACTTTCAAAGGCTTATACCTCATGCACTTTCCTCTGGATCTCATGGATATGGTCCTCCGCACATAAATCCGACGAACAAGATCTGTCCTCTCCTTGTGCGTGAACTCCAAACTCATAGATACAATGGTTGAGGTTACTTCACATCTTTAGTTTTTGAAGGTTTTGGTCGCAGGAACTCGTGACCTTCCCAATACATGAACTTGGAACTCGTGTATCCGAGGGCTAGAAGAGGTTAAATCCTGTTCTCTTTCCCATATCCAACGACCATGACAGCCCTTGGGTTCTTCCGGATGAGTCTCGTCTGTTTGTCCTTCGAACAAGGAAAAACTTTCCCTTTCAGTATTTTCCTATCACTATTTTCCTGAGTTCTCAGCCTGAATGGGTTAGGGACTTTGGTCTGGAAATTTACACGGCACAAGGTAAGGGGATATTATTCTCTTCATACCGTTGGTTTCAGGTCTACACGATATTTCCTATCTTGACCATTTTACGACTTATGCCTGGGAAGCCCTCCGGAGTGGAGATGGTCATATATATATATATATATATATATATATATATATATATATATATATATACACACTTATATATTTATATATATATGTAAAAACTAAAAAATCATTCATCATTCTAACTCAACAATTAACGTCGAGAAAAGACTTATCAAAATCAGACAATGTGAAGCGACTACAGGAAGGGGTGCCCGTTTCCACCCAACCATAGGCTTAGTCAGTCCAAAATAATTTATCACTAGCCACCCCCGAGCTAGACCACGATGCTTTGCAACACATCCTTTTCTTCTTGCTCAACCACAATAGGGACAGAGGTTACTCTCCTCTTCCCGCATCATCCTGGCAATGGTTTCTACGATACCAAGCAAGAAGGACTAGCCTCATTTATCATCTTGTATCATAACCTTCTCTGCCATTTCCCTTATCCAAAATGCTTAGTTTTTCCATTCTTCCTTGAATCCCCGAGATTCACTTCCTGTCTTTGCACTCTTCGCAAGCGTGTTCTTCCCTCTACCCACAACACCTTCCCTTCTCTTCTCTTTCAACAGGGTCGTGTTTGAGCCTAATTCCCAGTCAACGGTCAAGTATGGAAGCCTTACAGATGAGTTATTACACACCCCATCCCTCATTAACTCTTGAGGAGGTCTTCCCACTCACCAACCTGACTGTAATTCATTTCTGGGTCAGAGGACAGTTATGTTCCTAAGCAATTAAATCTAGTAATGTACTCATTTGGTGAAGGTTAATGCAACCATTCCTGGTCCCCTTCAACATTTCTTTCATAGAATTCGTGGTATTTCTAGGTACACCCCTCTTCCATTAGTCATGCAACACTTGTCCATTTTCTTAGCAAAAAATTAGGTTTAGATTCATCTACCTTTCAAACAAAGTTCCATGGAATCAACATTCACACATATAAAGTTTTCCACAGTCTTTTGGCCATTTATAGTTATATTTACAAACTAGGGGAAATGGGGTGTCACAATATTTCTCTATAACAAAGGTGTAATGACAATGTAGTCAGAAAGTTAAACTTCCATGCATGCATGGGGGGAGGGGGGAAGCATTGATAGAAAAAGGAGAAATGGAAGGAGAAAGGGATAAAGGAAAGAAGGAGGAAGCCTTGGACCCAATCATGATGGATGACGACTAGATCAAGTGGATCATGATGACAGCTGGAAGGACATGCAGTGGAGTACCCTACCAATACAAGGTGAACACCATGAAGAGAGTCGTATCTACGAGGGAAGGCTTTCCAAGTGATGAAGAGGAGGTAGAGGATCTTCGGGCTATGGAGCAGATTGAGGAAATCCTGCGTGCAACATATAAGAGGAAGACGAGAGGTCCAAGAGTGGGAGGAGAAGGAAAAAATCATATCCATATTAATGTCAGTGTGGAACCGATAAACCCATGCACGAATAACACACCAAAGAGAGCACCACTATTTAGGCACCCAAATTTTAGAAGAAGGAAGAGAGCAGGAAGTACATCTACACAAGGAACAACAATTGGGGGAGCCAGTTCAAGAAGCATTAGTCAAGTATCTACATGGAACAGAGGTAATAGTTCAACATTTAGGATGGCAGGACATGATCCCGCCATCAGGTTACTAGAATTCAAAGGAGAAGTGTCAGAGGACCCAGAGAAGAACCTATTTATTTGTGAAAAGATTTGGGAATAAGAATAGATCACAGATGAGAACACTAAACTTGCACAGCTAACAATCACACTAAGGGATCACACACTGGATTGGTATATGACTTTAGCCACAAATAATCCACCAGGGATAACCAGAATGATTGCAGATATCAAGAAGTTGTTGATAAACAAATTTCAGAAGCCAAGTTCAGAGGACCAATACATGAATGCGATGATAGAAATCCGAAAGAAACTAGGAGAATTTGTATGGGAGATTGACTAGAGATTCAAGCAACTAAAGGGAAAGTTGAAATATCTCATGACATATATGGAGCATAGGCACCTGTTCATCAATTCACTATTACCACACATAAAATATCCAATGCGAGAACAAAAGTTTCATACATAGGCAGAGGATCTATAGGAAGCCCTACAACTAGAAGAAACCCAATATCAGAAGACAGATCCAACCTTCGAAGAGTTGAAGGAGGATCTGTAGAACTTAACACTCCAACTAAACTAGAATAAAAGTAAGGACAAATGAGAAGTAGTTTGGTGTACCACATGCATGACAGAAGGACACTATAAGAATGAATTTCCAACATTCGCGTAGTACATGGCAGAATGAATTCCAAATCCATTACCAACAAGAGGAATATGGTGCAAAATATGTAAGAAACAAGGCCACGATCCATATCACTTCCCAATAATGTAGAAGTACTAGACAGTCCCAAAGATCTCATATTGCAACTTTTGCAAGTCAGTAGGCCATGATGACAAAGACTGCAGAAAAATAGAGTTGATGAGAGAGAGAGAACATCAGATACATATAGGGTGCAGGGAGAAATGATGACCGGGAAAGATGCACCTCAATTTAACAAGGTACCAACCCCATACTACACTATGCAACAACAGTATAATACTGCACAACAACCATATAACAAAACACAACCACAATACAATGCAACGCAACCCCACTACAATACCGCGCAGTATAACCAGACACCTCAATATATCACACCTTGAGGGGATTGAGTTGGCTACAAAGGTGGAGGAAGAGAAAGAGGAGGCTTTGGAAGAGGTAGAGGACTAGTGGTATGTCACAACTATCAATAACTAGGACACTATGCCAGAGAATGTCCACTTCCACCAACGACTTGTATGTGTTGTTGCGGATCGGATCTTGACACAGAAGAATGTCCTACATTATTAGGGAAGATACAGGAAAAGAGGAATCAGAACAATTAGAATGTTCAATGGATTTTAGCAGAAGTGAGGGGTGAAGGAAGAAACATCAACATAGTTACACGTGGAGGAGCTAAAACATGGAACGACGCAATATGACAAGAGCCAGTACAACATCATTGGGTGAAGAAGAATGTCGAATCAAGGAAACAATTTTACATGCAGAATGAGAAGGATATATTTAAGCAAGCGAGACAAGAATTTCTGAAGCCTAACACAACATCAACCTCAACCGTGTAGCATAAAAAGGAAGTACTAGAGTACGATATGCCTCCATCATTCGATCATACCAAAGAAATGCATTCCCTGGGACAAGTAATTAAAATCAAAGGATTTTTTCAATCATGCATAAAATTACTAAAAGATCCATCCTCTCTCAAAGTATTGCAAAATATTCTAGAAAGATGTAGCATAGATATAGAAGGAAAGTTAGAACAGAAAAAAGTCAACCACCTACATATAAGGAGAAGAACAAGTAGGGAGTTTAGGCTGAACGCCAACATTGGAGATTTCAACATGGGAGATATCTCACTGGATCTAGGATCTGAAGTCAATGTATTACCCAAGAAGACATGGCAATGTATGGGAGAGCCCATGTTAGGATATTCACCCGTTGAGTTGAAACTGGCAAATCAACATAGAGTTCTTCCAATAGGGAGGTTGAAATGAGTAATAGTAGATCTGGATGGAGTGCGCACTAAAGCTAACTTCGAAGTAATAGAGATAGTGGACGACACAACACCTTACCTATCATTGATTGTCTTCGATTAAGCATTTGATAACTAGGCCATAATCAACTTAAAGACATGGAAAATGACCTTCGATTCAACAGAATATAGGGTCATTGTGCCATTAGACTCATCAGAAGGGGAAAGGTTCATAGATCCTACTTGCTTGAACTTGGAGGATATTATCCAGTTGTACAGAACAATTGTGCAAGAGGAAGATTACATAAACCCAACTACAGATGGGATACTCAGTTGGTGGAGCATCACCTCATGTGCGTCAGACTCAGATATGGGTTTAGAGAACTGGAAACAGAGGGTACATGAAGTTTCCACAAGAAGATGCGCAAGAATAGACCTCATAGTAATATGGGTAGGTACGGAGATAAGAGAGCCACCCAGCTTCCATGGGGTGAACGATATAGAAGAATTCTTGACACATTACGAATATGAAGTGTTAGAAAATCATAGACTCTTAGCACTATATATAGCACTCAAGGCCACACCCGCAAGATAGTGGGGAGCAAATAAGAAAACAATCAAGTACTATAACCAATGTAAGGTGTTACTACGCATTAGGCTTGGTGTAGAACAAAGAAGAAACCAACAACATAAATATGATGGATAGGGAGCACCAAAGCAACACTTGGAGAAGTGCAGAGCACTGTGGAAAATAACACCCCTAGAGCAATGGCCTCATCATTTTGTACACACATTAGAGGGTATCCCAACAAACTGGTATACAAACCAGGAACTTTGCAGAGGAACTACGAGCTAGACAGTACTACAACATAACTTTATAGTTACTTTCTCATTTGAACATGAGAACCCCAACATAGATGCAACACTTAAGAAAATAAGAGGGGTGATATTCATTAAGGAACTAGAAGTCTAAATCATAACAGAGGAACAACAATGGAATAGATAGACAATGAAAGAACTGTTGTCATGCTACCTTGTACAGGAAGAAGTACCAGATGAAGATGATCCATGCGATATTTAGATTGAGGAAGCCGAAGGAGAAAGTGAAGTGGAAGGTCCACCTCTAGGATTTTTTGTATTGTATTGGTTTTTTTATAATATTATTATTATCCCCTAATTTATTTTAAAAAAAAATCATTGATAGGGTTAGCCTAGGATTTTATGAGGGAAAGGGATAAAAAAGTAAATTTTGTCCATGAAATTTCCAACCGCAACCTCCATTCACCCGATTTCTACAGATATGGGAACTATTGATAACGAATTCTCCCTCCCATTTGATATATTTCAGTATTTATGCTTTAATTCACTTGAATTTCGGGTTACGAGGCAAATACAAACTTTGGTTTGCCCAGTTTAAAAAAAAAATAGATTTGTTACCAAGCGAGCAAAGATTTCTTTTGTTTTCTTTTAAATTTATGGAGAGTTAGCGAATTCCTCTATTGGATTTTCCGGATACGGAAAAAATAGATATTACTGGGTGAAATCAGTTTCAATTTCTGTAAAACAACTTTGGCATAGTTTGGATTAGATGGGGAATGGGGGAAAGGGGGAAGTGGAATGCAACGAGATGAAGGAGGTGGTGAGAGTGAGACTATTATGCCTACATGGATTCAGGACAAGTGAAATCGTTTTGCAAAAGAAAGTTGGGAAAGGGTAAAATTTGGTGTTGGAGAGAATGGATCTTTGCTTTCCAGATGTACCTTTCCGTGCCCAAGGAAAATAAGACGTGGAAGAACATTTTCCTCTCCTTATTATGAATGGTTTCAATTCAACTCTGTAACCCCACCCAAGGAAAATCAGACGTGGAAGAACATTTTCCTCCCCTTATTATGAATGGTTTCAAGTCAACTCAGTAAGTACTTATTTTACTACCACGATTCCCTGTTGAGAACTTCAATTATATAAAGTTTGGTGTTGTTTCTCTATGAGGGAAAATTTTAGGATACTATGGTGTTCATCTTCTAGCTTAAATCTTAAGGGAAATATTTTTTTTTATATCAATGAATTTTCATAAGTTAGTTTCTAGTCTTTTTGAATGGAAAATGGAGCTTGTAAAATTTGGTAACTATCTTTTTTCAAATCCATGTAAATATTTTCCTATTTGTGATGCATATCATGCCCAATTTTTAAATCCCTGATTTTAATGAGCATATTCCTTTATGTATGAGCTGAAAAAATAAAGTTACATCTCTTATAGAAGACATATCCTGAGAGATGTATGCCAAAAAGGCACCAACAAGCACCTTGAAAAGGTATATTGGTTTGTTTGATTAAAATATTTATAATTGGCAATAGTCTTTGTTTATGATATATGTCCAACAACCTCTAGTAACTTTCTTAGTCTTTTAATTTTGACTTCGAGCTGGTGAGACTCAATGCTAAAATGTATCTCTCCATTTATTAGATGAACATGTTCTCTCAATGGCTTCAGAGGTTCAAACTACTCCCGTGTCTAACTATGAATGGTCAAGCGAATGCATTTTAGCGATTCCCTATGGTACTAACAATTCTCTTATTAGTCCATGCCGAAGGCTAGGACTCTAGCAATTGCTAGAGCATTGACCTTCAATTAGTTTGTGGTTGACCGAATGTATTTTTGTATGATCTTCAATGTTTTGAATAGGAAAAATAAAATAATCATTTTTAAAATATTTTACTTACTTTTATTTGACTTCCTATTGGTTAATAATCTTCAACTCTTATTGCCGAGTTTCTTTTATGCATTTACATATACCTTTATGTATCATAAGTTTGGACGCTTACATTATGGGAAATTCTGACAAGGATTTGGAAATCTTGACACAAAGATCTGCATTATATTGACTTCCTAATGTTTTTGGAAATACTGACATACATATTTTTAGTTTCTTGGAAACTATCTACATTATATTGACTATCAAACCCACAGAGGGCTTTAATAATTGCAGCCACTATCTCCACCGCCTTGACAACACCATCAAACCAATCAATCTGTGTATGCAAGGGATTTAAAAATTGTGGCGACATTAAAAATTGTGGCCACCGTCTTCAACACCATGAGAACACCATCAAACAGATCGATCCATGTATGTTAGGGCTCCATTTTACCGCCTCAATAGTACAAGGTTTTCAAAGTACTTCTCTGCACTGCCTCACTGCATTTTATATTCATTGTGATTGATTGCTTGCTACTCTTCCATCCATAGATTTAGTTTAATCCCCTACATGCCGGTGGGGCAATTTCTACTCAACCATCCATAGATTTAGTTTAATCCCCTGCATCCCAGTGGGTTGAGAGAGCAGGTGGGATGGATGGAATAGTATTCAGAATCACAGGATTGGCTTGTATGTAAGATTCGTGAATATTACCATAATATAAATTTTGTGTTCTTCTTTTCAGTTTCTATGATATGATACACTTACAAGTAAGTGTATGATCTAATTCATGTCCCTGTAAATATCATATAATGAATGAATAACTATCAATAACGAATGAATAACCGTCAATAATGAATGAGTTACAATTTTATATTTACTAGCAGAATTCATTCAAGATATTTATCAATATGATGGAGTTAGAATTGTGCATTTTGAAAAAACTTCATCCAAAATCTTGATTTCAAACTTGTGACTTCCCTTCGGAGTTTTCAGAGTAGCTGCATTTGTTGGCAGAATCATTCCATTCTTCTTCTTCTCAATGCCACTATCTAGGCCAATGTGTTATTTTGGATTTCTCCTGTAGGTAACTTATTTTACCATGGCCAGTTGCTTCTCCTCCAATTTACTACAACACCACTGGATGATATTGTTATCGATATTTCCTTTCCACAGTCTTCTAATGTCCCTGGAGTCAAGATCCAGTTCCCCAAATTGCTCACTAAGTGGAAGATATCTTTGCTAGGATTCAGAAAGTTGACTAAACCTGGTATGGATTTGTAGTCTCCTTGTGTTGAATATGTTGGGACTAGTATTTCTATGGGCCATGTTGTGACCAAGAAGAATATATCGTTCACTGTGAAATTAAAGGTCGTGGAAGTAACTCTAGTCTCTCTTTTCACTCGAGGTAATTCAAAGGGTTCCAAGAGAGATGACAACAATCATGGGTTGCAGAAGAAATCAGAGGATTCTGATGATAGATAAGGAAAATGTAAGAACATGGATAGAGATATCATTCCATGTTCTTGTTCTTGTACATAAAACTAGTGTTCCAACCTGTTAACATTTGAGGTTCACTCCCCTTTAGCGGGTGCTTGTTCCTATATAGAAAACTGGTGTTCCATCCTGTTAACATTTGTTGTACAAAATACTAGGGTTCAAGCATGTTCATGTAAACGAATTGGTTGTGTCGAGGCTTGTTGGGCATTGTAAATTCAAGTTACAGATACAACTTCAAAGCATGTTTTCCTCACCACTTGGCAGGCATGTGATATTGGTGTTTCCATTTTTGATAAGCAGAAACAACATAACACTGACATCTGTTGCTTGTTCCATTTGTAATATTTCACTCATAAATTGGTCATTCTATACAGTTACCAAGTCTGATATTTCATAGATTAGGTGGTGGGTCTGTGTAGTGAAGCTTGAGTAGCCACCTTGTCGGTCAAAATTTCCGAAAGGTTCACTAAATCACAAGTTAGTGGTTCGAGTCTTTATCTGCACAAAAGTTTCAATCAAACAAAAGTTAAAACAGCCTAGCACTGTCTGTAAAGGTATCCTCCTCTCGCTTTCCTTGCCAATGTAGCTTCAAGACTTCTATCAAGAAGACATAAAATTTTTGTCAAGAAGTCAAAAAATTTAAAGATTTTGTCTATCAAGAAGATGGATAATTTATGTCAAGAAATCGAACAACTTAAATATTTTTGTCCAAAGCATAATTCCAACTCTTCTCTGAAAGATGCAGTGGTAGCACTGGTTGGAAACGCAGACTCCTTTTAAATTGCATGAGGACGCACAATATCTAGAAAAAACTGCTTTTACTTTCCACGGAAAGTCTACAAAAATTGTTTACAAAACCAAAAATCTCAACCACTTCATGATGATAATAATAAGAAGAAGAAATTTACTAGTTACAGGTTTTCTTTTCTGCAACCTATGCTGGTTCAAAATGCATGGAGTTGGCTTCCCAACCATCCTTTAGACACCACAACAAGTACATTGGAAGGCTATGAGCTTGTCATGGCCTTTGAACTTAGGCTTGACATGAAGGTTGGATGAACCTTGGTATTCATTTCTTTTTCTTGTGTTCCATTGATTCCTGTCCATCCCCAATTTAGAGACTTCAATGGAGTATTGGGATTCATTTGGAATTTTATTTCATTGACTCAGAGCCAATGGGTCTCATTCAATCACACATAAACTATAAGCTAAGGATATTCAATCCCACCAACTAATAACAATAATTAGGGTGTAAATGATGGCATGGTGCATATAAAAGTTGGTGTAGTGTGTTTACTGATTGGCTAGAATTCATTTATTCCTCTCAGGAGTAGCTTGTTTCGGATTTGGAGCATCTCATGTAATGGGTTTGTATTGTACTGGGATATGGGTCAAGTGGATTATGTCATTTTGTCATTCAGATTCAGTTAATACCATTATGTGGTTCAATAATTGTAGTAATCTAGTAGTAAATGCAACTAGAGAAAATGTGATTAGTAAAGGATCTGAGTACTTTTCAATGTTTTGGGAAAGGTGTTTTTCCATCTACCCCAAAAGGATTACCATGAGTGCCTAGTAACTACAATCCTATTGATTTGGATTTTATAGCTTCCTCATACTCTAGTACATTAGCAGTTTTGGTGTTATTGGCATTGATACTTCCCTGCCCTTATAAAGGATTTGTGTTAGCAGTTTTGGTATTATTGGCTTTGTCACTTCCCATACCTTCTAAAGGATTTGTGTATCTATTTTTTCTTTATGGTCAAGATATTGATTTGCATTCATATTCACTGTATCTGTTTGACCGTTTGCAAAATTTAGATGTCATGGCCACTTCAAATATTTGCATGAAATATGTTGTATTGATTTTGAGATTATCTTAATTTGTTTTCATGTGCTTCCATCTGGGTTCATCCAGTTCTTTACTTGCTAAACCATACCGTGGAGATTTTGCATTTTCTGTTTGCATTGGATTTCTACTACCTTAACCAGTACTTGAGTTGGACCATTTTGTGTACAAGCATTGGTTTATTTGACAAGGATGGTATTAGAATTTTAGTCTATCTTCAATATCTTAAATACCTTTTCTGGACTATCTGAGCTTCATTGGGTATTTTTCAAATATATTGAGGTTCTTAGTTGATAAGAGGTTTTGGATTTTTCCACTTCTGATAATTTTATAATTCTTTGTATATTCCACTATGCAAGGTATTTTGGCTACCCATGCTAACTGTGTATGTGTGGTATTAATTGAATTAATTTCACTTGGTTTTTTCATTTTTTTTCAAGTTGATATGGGGTTTCCAAATCTAATTATGGATTTAGATTTGAAATAATGAACTTCTAGTATTAGTTGTTGATCTTTTGTTTATCTCAATTTTTTTTGACATGGTATCCTCTGGACTATATCAAATGTAGGCTAAGCAATCCCAAAATTTTGGAAGCTGCAGTGGACATGACATCATAATTCCTAAACGCAGCAGTGAAGCTAGTGTAGGTAGGTGGGCCAAAGATGAGGGTTACTAAGGGAAAAAATGCATTTGTGGAGTTAGCAAATGCACCAGATTATCCCATGGATGTAATTTCTTCTGCTAAGGGAAAGGTTTCAGAAACTCATCCTCATTTCATAGGGACTTACCGGGATGCAATAAGTACTTCATTCTATGTTGAAATAGTTGTGTCTGCAAAAGCATATTTATTTCTAGGGCCGATTCTCAATGACTATAGTTCAGTGGGATATTCATTGCTATTGAACTAGGAGAAAGCTATAAATGTGCAGCCTAACAGGGCGACTGTGGGAAATGGGCCTAGTTTTGGCTGTATTGATGAACTATATCTTAGAATCCCTTGCGAAGAAGGTGCAACACAAACCCACATGTTTGGAAAATTATCAGCATATTTTTGTACCTGAATGTGTTCCCTTACAAAGTGCACCAAATGAGCCCTTTAAGGTCAATGTGTTGTTCAAACACATCCAGGCAAGGCCTCAAAAAATCTCACCAAATTATGAAGTAAAATTAGTCAGAAAATTGTCTTTTAGTGAGCTTTGTTCTTATGAGGTACATTTGCAGTGGGATTATTGTTGATATTCACTGATATAAAATGCTTGGTTGCAGGGCATGCTAACAAATGAAATTGTTGTGATATAGTGCTTCATTAATTAACCACCTTACTAATGAAGAACCGAACATGGAATGAAGCGAGGCGGAAAGCCAATGCGGCTAGGGCCTAAACCCTAGCCACCTCCGCTCTGGATTTCGACTGCAGGGGAACGGATTCATATGTAGCAGCCGATCAGGGTTACAGGTCCGCGGATCGATGGTTTCAGAGCATCCCCTCTATGTTTTTTGCATGCGTTTGGAGCAACGGTTGTGCCTCTGCGATTTGTTCTTGTTTGTTGGTGGACACTGCCCTGCTACGATGGCCCCAAATCCAAATGTCGAGATGGAAGAAGATCTTTTAGAAGAATTCAAAGCATTATTCCACTCGGTAGGAACTAAATCCAAGCCCTCTCTCTCATCTAAGTTTGTTAAGAATATGGAGGAGATCCCTTCACTGGAGATATCTCCAGAGGAGCCTTGCAATCTTGCCCTCTTTCTAGCAGAAAAGGCCCTCATCGGGAAGTTTATGAGGTTATGGCCCAGTCCCAAAATGGTGGAGGAGTGGATGGATGATAGTTGGAAGTCACTGATACAGGGAAAAGTCTCTTTGTGCGCAGTAGGCAGGGGTTTTTTTGTCTTCAGTTTCTCGAGGACAGAGGATCGTGATCTAGTTTTCAGATCTGGACCCTATTTCATGGGGGTGAGAGGGCTGTCCTTAGCCCCCTGGACTCTTGAATTCAATCCCGAAGCCGAGATCACCGCAACCCCTATTTGGGTTAGGTTGCCTCATCTTCCCTTGCATCTTTGGGGGAAAATATCTCTGGAGGACATTGGAAATAAGCTTGGGTGCTTCCTGGATAGTGTGGAGCCAAAAGGGGATCAGTTTACCTGCGCTCAAATTTGTGTTGAGGTTAACCTCGAGAAAGGCCTTTCGGAAGCCATTAAGCTCTCCCTAGGGGAATGGTTCCATATCCAAGAGCTGGACTATGAGCAGATTCCTTTTAAGTGCCTCTGGTGCCATGCTTACGGTCATTTCGCAAAAAACTGCCCCAAAGCCTCTGAGGAGCTGGGACCAGTCAAAGAAGATGATTTTCAGCCAGTATCTAATAGACGAAGGTAGCTAAGGTGAAAGGATCCACTACCCCAGGCTCTGAAGGCCACTCATTTAGTAGAGGCAACTCTAGAAAATAAAAACAGCTTTGATGCGTTGAAGGAAGATGAAGCCCTAGATCTAGAAACAACAACATTATTCTGGATTCCACCCCCACAGAGTCAGTAGCACCGAGAGAAATTCGGGACTCAGATCTGGAGCCCCCTACCCCTGCAGGTCTGGTTGTTTCAGTCCTCTCTAGCGGCTTTGTGGAAACTTCTGAAACTAAAGACAATTCAGTCCCGTCTCCACCCCTTACCCGAGGGAGAAAGACTAGCAAAGCATGCAGAGAAAAGGAGGCGGCCTCCAACATTTCTTTAGGCTCTCAGAAAAAGCTGGATCCCTTTTTTAAGGGGAAAATTTTATCCTCCTAGGTATAATGCTTTGCTTCTGTCTCCTATTGTGCTCACAGTTTGTGAGAATTTACTCATGTATGCATTTTTTGTCATTTTCTCGAATTAGCTCAAGAAGTAAATGGGATTGGACTCCCAAGACATTCACAAGAAGGTTGGCAGCACTGTTAGAGGTCACCAACCTTCTTCAAATTTGTAACTTTCTGATTAT
>ML778154.1:838786-853832 GCA_009831015.1 Picea engelmannii
AAAAAAAAAAAAAAACAAAAAAAAAACAAATGAATTTGTTGTAATTGTTGAAACTGGTGACTCTTAGTTCAATTGACAGAAGATTAAATTGCTAGAAAAGTGTGGGTAAGTCAAACATCATTTCTTTGTAAAGGACACTCCATAGTTTAGTAATCTGTTGTTCCCAATAGGTGGAAACCTATTGCATATCATTTCTGGTTTCAAGGTTTTGTCTATGAAGAAAAATTACCCTTTATTATTTTTATCAAAATATGAATCACATAATGAAATGTTAAAGTTCAAGGTGTGTTCTGAATAGTATGGACAGGAACGAAGTTTTCTCTTCTCCTATCCATTAGTTTCTTATCTTTACTCAGGAAATTTCGGAAGGACTAAATGCATAGGTATTCATAATTTTGAAGCAAAACTATTTCGTGCCAAGGTATGTTACTATTTGAATTAGGATAAAAACCTCCTACGTAAGTGTGTCATGCTAGCACTCTATCCATGGTCAAACATCCCACCTAAATTGAGCCATCCATATGTCCATCAAGCATCTCTAAGGGACTAGGAGACTTAACGCTCTCCTAGCTACATGAAAACACTTTCCGAGTAGCCCCAAAAGATAACAATGTTTTGTCTTCTTCTAGAATATTTGATGGTTTTGGTTCTGTCCTAGAGGGTTCTGCATCGTCTATGTTTGTGGTTTCTTCTTTGGTTGCTGTTGATTTTGATTCAGGATTTTTTTTTGCTGAGTTCACGGTCACTTACACCAATTCTGTTTTTTGTTGTTAGTACTTGGCCAAAGATGTACATGTTTTGAATCATGCTTCAATGCAACTGAGTTGTTTGGCCACCTCCGTTTGGACCATGGTGCCCACATTAACTTCAGTATTTGACATCTCTTCATAATCTGTCCAAGGATGGTTTAAGGAGTAGATGCTATCAAGTTTGGATCCCCAAGAATGAAAGAGAGAATATGGCAATTACCATTAGAGATGGGTGTCATGAATTTTCACTAACTTGGTTTAGGGAATGCTCCCACTACATATGAGGTTGATGAATAATGCTTCTGAGTCTTTCTCGAGGAATATTTTTAGGTTCACTGATCTTTAGAAGGAAGTTTGTTTTTCTCTACTTATAGAAGCAATACAAATCAAGAGGAAGGGAATGGATTCCTTTATCACTATGTCACAAGCATAGACAACAATCTTGCTCAAGTCTTTTTCCCAATTATGATAAAATATTAATATCCTTATTTTTTTTTTATCTAAAAACAACGTTCTGGTAGATGCTTAACCAAAAGGTGATTTAGAAGCTAAACTTCACAACATTATGTTTGATTGTTGGTCATCCCCATAGATACATGTCAAAGCAATGGAAATACTTTTTGTCTCTTTCTCAATTCAAAGTATGATTTTAGGTTGCATTCATACAATCAGCCTAAAGGGGAAGGGTGATAGGGTTGGGGCTTCCAAATCTGTTGGATGCATACTTACTTTAAAATCTTTCCAAACATATCATTCAACAATTTCTAGCTTGGACAAAAGGTTAAAGTATCCTTTAAGGAGTCAATTTAAAATTTAGATGATTTTTAACGTGAATGTAAATAGATTCTAGGTTGTGTAGGTTTGTTTAAATTGTCCTGTAACAGATTGCATACAATTCTACCTTTGTCAGTGCCTTCTAGCAGCACTGGTCATCTCGATTCTCTGTTATCTTCTTCGATGCAGAGGTACTGGATTCACCTATAGGGATCTTGCACCTGCACTAGATGCATACTGGGTTTTGGGATCCACACCCAAAACTCCTTGTTTGGGGAGTTTCTTCACTAGGTGCATTTTCGATCATCTGAATGGCACACAATTAGCATGCAATTTGTTGGGTGTGTTTCCCCTGCTAGAAAATTTCTGCAACAGAGGTGTCAAATCTTGGAAAAAATGATAGAAAAAAGCATACATGGTGGGTGTCAATATCTTGTCTCAAGAGGAAAGAATTCATCTTGTTAAAGGCATGTCTTGCTGTGCCCTTAAATTATGTATTCGCACTGGTTTCTATGGGAAAAAAACACATTAAATTTGTAATGTAATATATGATGTATTTTTCCAAAAAAATGGCACTCTAGTGGCACACTGTTCTGTGATGTCAAAAATTGCTTTAGAGTCTGCTTGTTGCTGATGTAAAAAAAAAGATGCACTAATGGAAGCACATCTTGGAGTTAATTTGGAAGGAAAACTAGAAGCTATTTTCGACGATACACTATAAGCAAAACATGAAGCATGATTGGGAGCTAAACTAGGTGCCACGCCTGGAGCTAAACAAGGCACTAAACCAGTAGATAAATTAGGTGCCACACCTAGAGCTAAACTAGGCGCTAAACCGTGAGCTAAATTAGGCACCACATGTGGAGCTAAACTAGGCACTAAACTAGGAGCTAAACCATGAACTAAACTAGGTGGTAACCTAGGAGCTAAACTAGGAGCTACCCTTGGAGCTAAATTAGGCGCTAAACCAAGAGATAAACTAGGAGATAAATTAGGTGCCACACTTGGAGATAAACTAGGTGTTAAAATAGGAGCTAAACCAACAACTATTTTGGGTGTTATTTAGAGAGCTATATCTCAATTTAAGCACTAAACTAGGCGCTAAATCGGGAGCAAAATTGGGTGCTAAATAAGGAGCAAAATTGGGTGCTAAAAAGGGAGCAAAACTAGGCATTAAAGAAGGAGCAAAACCTGGCGCTAAAGAGGGAACTAAACAGGGTTCTAAATATGACACCCAGGTGAACATGTCATTTAGTGTCGGGTTTTGCACCATCCCATCGGCCCAAATCATGCCCACAAATGCATTAAAATCCGACGCTAAACTAGGCGCTAATGGCATGTTTTGTTGTAGTGTTATTACATTACAATTCATGGGTCATAACAAGTTGTTCAATGATCAAGTTATATATCTTACAAAACCCTTTCATGCAAGAGAGATAAATGAGAAAGAAATGATTTCTTATATATGGTAACCTTATGAGAAAATTATCAAGGGGAAGGATTCCAACATGAAATTTTTGGAAAAGATTTAAAGATAATGTCAAAAGAAGATATGGAGTTGCTAATTAAGCATGTTGTGTGAGTGAAACCTAATAATGTTTTTCAAGAGACATTACTATCAATGCATATATGAGAAAACAACAATCTAGTGACTGATAGGTATTAGTCCAAGTACTTTCACAAGTAACTTTAGTATGGTGTATGAAAAGAAAATATATGAAATTGAATTCAATTTCAAAATATATAATTTTTATCTAAAAAAAGTTTTGTATGACACGTTGATGTTTGACTCACTCTAACCCTAAGTCTATACTAAGCATCATGTAATTAATTATGCTTTGGAATTAAATATCACAAAAGTTCCATTCCACTCAACAAAATTAAAAGACATTCCGAGGTGCGGTCCGCAATACATTAGATAAGAATTTCATGGATATGGAGATTTGTTGTCATGCTTCAAATTTTCTTTTTCATTATCTCAAGTTGAAATTATTAATTAAATATCACGATGACAAATTTTTTTTGTCATCTAAAGTCTGTCACGCTCAAGCAAATATAAAGACATTCTAAGGTGCAATCAAGAATACATAAACATTGACATAGATGAATAGATAAGTCTTTCATGGATTTGCAAAATCTCTTTTCAATTGAGTCGAACAATGCGAGTCTCTTGTCACGCTTCAAATTTTCTTTTTCATTGTCTCAAATTGGAGATGTTAATGAAATATCACAGCTACAAATTTCATTTGCTAGATTAAGTTGGACAATGCAAGTCTCTGGTTGTTATGCTTCAAATTTTCTTTTTCATTGTCTCAAATTGGAAGTGTTAATTATTTTGCCAGCTGTGGTGCCTTTTAAGAAGCCAATTGGAATGACCATAAAATCAACGGTCTTTGCAAAATGAATAAATTATGTCCATTGGATTATGGGAGGATCTACAGTGATCAAATTTAAAAATGGAGTATTTGAGTAGGACAAGAGTCAATATAAGAACTTGTACAAGATCCAAGCCAATAAAAGAGCTAGGACAATACAACAATGAGGCCAAGAGATAGTAAAAGATTCATGCCATATACATAAGCCTATCTACATAATTAAGAAAATCTCTCCAAAAATATGTCAACAATAAGAGAGAAGTGTAACCTCGCCACTAGTACTTTCCTCATGCACTTTCCTCTGGATCTCACATCTATGGTCCTCCGTGCATAGATCTGATGAACGGGATCTGTCCTCTCCCTGTGCGTGAACTCTGAGTTCAAAGATAAAATGGTTGAGTTTACTTCGCAACTTCGGGTTTTAGAGCTTAGCTACAATAGGGACAGAGGTTACTCTCCTCTTCCCACAGGATCCTAGCAATGGTTTATACAATACCAAGCAAGGAGGACTAGCCTCTCTTATCAGCTTGTATCATAACCTTCTTTGTTATTTCCTATTTCCAAAATGCTTAGTTTTTCCATTCTTCCTTGAATCCCCGAGATTCACTTCCCATCTCTGCACTCTTTCCAAGCATGTTCTTTCCTTTGCCTACCACACCTTCCCCTCTCGCCTCTTTCATCAAGGTCACGTGTGGCCCGAATTCCCAGTTAGTGGTCAAGTCTGGAAGCCTTACAGATGAATGCTTACACACCCCATCCCTCATTAACTCTTGAGGAGATCTTCCCACCCACCAGCCTGACTGTAATTCATTTCTAGGTCAGAGGACAGTTCTGGTCCTGAGCAATTAAATTTAGTAATGTATTGGTTTGGTGAATTTTAATGAAACACTTGTCCATTTTCTTAGTAAATAATGAGGTTCACATTCATCTACCTTGCAAACAAAGCTCCATTAAATCAATATTCACACATATAAATTTTTCCATAGTCTTTTGGCCATTTATAGTTATATTTACAAACTAGGGGAAACAGGGTGTGACAATTCCCTCCCCCTTAAAGGAACATCATCCTCGATGTTCTATCTATTAGCATGTTCTATATGTACAGAAGTGAAAAAAAATCATTATGCCTGTCTCATGGCATCCTCCATTTTCCATGTGGCCTCATCTGGGCCAAAGTGTTTCCACTGCACCTTGACCTGTGCAATGGTTCGGTTCCTGAGTGGGGTTTCCTTCCTGTCTAGTATGCATTGAGGTTTTGGTAGGAATTCTCCCTCAGGTTCCACTTGGATCATAGACCAGTCAATTATATGATTAGAATCATGTACATATTTCTTCAGCAATGAAACATGGAAAACATTATGTGATTTTATTGTGGGAGGAAGTGCTAGCATATACGCTACAGGTCCCACTCTATCTAGAACTTCAAAAGGTCCATAATACTGAGGTGCCAACTTGGTACAAGATCCCATCCTCAGGGAAATCTTCTTAGGCCTAACTCTGAGATAGATGTGGTCTCTTTTCTTGAATTCTTTGGGGGTTCTCTTTCTGTCGGCATAAATTTTCTGTCTATTCTAAGAGATTTTTGTATTTTTCTTTATCTGAATCACTTGTTGTTCCATTTATTTCAACAAGTCAGGTCCAATCATGACATTGTTCATTGGATTACTCCAACTGACTAGAGTGTTGCACAGCCTACCATAGAGGGCTTCGAAAGGGCTCATCTTTAGTGATTCTTGGTAGCCGTTGTTGAAGGCAAATTCCATCAGTGGTAGGTAATCTTCCCACTTTTTAGGTTGATGCATTACATGCATCCTTAGCATGTCTTCTAGTATTTGGTTCACTCTTTCCATCCGTCCATTAGTTTGAGGATGATAGGCTGTGATAAACAATAATTTGGTCTCCAGGCCAACCATCAAGGATTTCCAAAAATTTGAAGTAAATTTTGTGTCTCTGTCAGTCATGATATCCTTAGGCATTCCATGTAGTCTGAATATCTCCTTCATGAATATGTTGGCAATATCTATTTCCTTGAAATTCGATTTGACGGGAATAAAATGAGCGGACTTGCTCAATTTATCCACTACTACCATGATGGCATCATTCTGCCTGGTCGATGTTGCTAATCCGATGATGAAATCCATGGAGATGGTCTCCCATTTCCATTCTGGGATTGGTAGAGGTTGTAATAATCCTATTGGGTGTTGGTGTTCTTCTTTAACTTGTTGGCACTCTAGACATTTAGCTAAATACTCAACTATGTCTTTCTTCAATCCAGGTCAATAGAATTGTTTCTTGGTGGCCCTGACCATCTTCTGATAGCTCAGATGGCTAGTGTATGTTCTCTTGTTGAATTCATCCATTATGAACCTCTTTAAGACATCACAAATTGGAATATATATCATGTTTCGTTAAGTCAATAGACCTCCATATAGCATGTAGTAGCCTTCATACTTTATCCCTGTGGGTTCTTGCTGCAGGTACGATGTCAAGCTCTAGAAGAATGTGTTTGTTTCTTGTGCATCCCTGACTCTTTCTCTGACATTCATCTCACAAGTTTCCGCCACTTCCAGGTGAATTTTTTTCATACTTCGGCTAAGGGCATTGACCACCTTATTTTCCTTTCCTCTGATATGTTTGATTTCGAAATCAAACTCGCTAAAGAGGGCCTTCCACCTAGCTTGTCTAGCATTGATTTTTGGTTGGCCAAACAGGTGCTACAATCCACAGTGGTCTGTCATAAGTACAAATTTCCTACCTAGGAGGTAATGCCTCCACATTTTCAAAGCGTGCACTATGGCGGCCAAATCTAGATCATGGGTCACATAGTTGACTTCATGTTCATTCAATTTTTGAGATTGATAGAAAACTACGCTTCCTTCTTGCATAAGAACTCCTCTGAGTCCTTCCATGTAGGCATCTGTGTACACGAGGAAGTCCTTATTGGGATCGACGATCTTCAACACGGGCGCATGGGTCAGAAGGTGTTTTAGTGACTAAAAAATTGCTTCACATTCCGGTATCCAAATGAATTTAACCCCCTTCCTCTGGAGGGGAGTGATTGGACAACCAATCTTGGAAAACCCTTTTATAAACCTCTTATATTATCCTTCTAAACCCATAAAGGATATGATATCCTAAACATCCTTTGGGGTAGGCTATTCCATGATGGATCTGATCTTGTCAGGGTCTACTGCTACCCCTTCTTCAGATATGACATGGCCCAAGTAATGTATTTGATTTTAAAAAAAGGCACACTTGCTAAATTTGGTGTAGAGTTGATGTTGATCTATTAGCACTTGAAGTACAACTCCAATATGTTCCTCATGTTCCTCTCTATTCTTGGAGTAGATTAATATATCATCAATAAAAACCAATACAAACTTGTCTAGGAATTTGGTGAGTACATTGTTCATCAAGCACATAAAGGTGGCAGGGGAATTGGTTAATCCAAATGGTACTACCAAAAATTCGTAGTGACCATATCTTGTCCTGAATGTGGTTTTGTTGATGTCTTCATCCTTGATTCAGACTTGATGGTATCCAGATCTCAAGTCATTCTTTGAGAAAATGGTAGCACCCCCCAATTGCTCGAAAAAGTAATCGATTCTGGGTAAGGGGTATTTTTTCTTTATGGTTACCTTATTGAGCTGCCTATAATCTATGCACGATTGGAATGTACTATCTTTCTTCTTCACAAACATGACTGGTGCTCCCCATGGAGACATGCTAGGTGTCGTATGTATCCTTTGTCCATCATTTCCTTTAGCTGTAGTTTGAGTTCAACTATCTCGGGTGTACTCATGCTATAGGGGGTCCTACATACTGGTACCACTCCAGGTGCAAGTTCTATTGAGAAGTCAATGTCCCTTCTCGGAGGTAGACTCGATACCTCTTATGGAAACACATATCTATACTCTCTTAGTATGAGGTGGTCTTCTAGGCTTTGCCTATCATCCTCAACAGATCCCAACACCTGTATTGGATATAGAGGACACCCCTTTCTGTAATAATTTTTCATTTGAAGGGTTGATATTCGTCTCATTGAGACATGCTTCTGAATCCCTTGGAGGTTTATCTTTCTTCCTTCTTCATTTACACATTCTAAGATTTTGTGGTAACAATACAATTTAGTTTTATATGCATCTAGCCAGTCCATACCAATCAGCAAGTCATACGATCCTACATGAAGTATGTTAAGGTTAGCTTGGGTGGGCAATCCATCCACAGTGAATTGGAAAACTGGTATGACCTCCACTATTTTTCTTTTGGTGCCAGTGGCTAACTGTACCAACCATGGCTTAGCATGTTTATGTGGTTGTAATTTACACTTATCAATAGCTCGATGAGCCACATAACTCAAATTTGAGCCATGGTCAATTAAAATAGATACTATATGGTTGGCGATCATACCTTCCATCTCCACCACTAAAGCTTGGTGGTTGTCTTGCTTGTTATCTACAACTACATAAATTCATGTCATACTCCTTGCCACCTCATTGACAGTGGTGGCTTCTTGGATGTTTTAAATTCTCCTACTATTCTGTTGTCTGTGCAGACAGTCCCTCAGTAGATGTTCTTCTCCACAACCCCAACATTTCAAGGGTTCTTTCTTTGGGTTATCCATCTTTCCTGGGGTTGATCCAAAAGGTTTATTTCTGCTCTAGGAGGGGAAATTATGATGGCGTACACTTCAGGAAGGAAATCTCATCCTTGAATCCTTCTTATAGTTTTTAAATCTTGGGGGTTTAAACCCCTTTTTCTTGAACCCCGAACTATTCTTCTGCTTCTAGCCTTCACAAGGTTCTATCTGAAGCCCAATCTATTCATAACAATATCTTGCCTTTCAGATAGTGTCTTCTAGGGTCTTTGGCTCATCAAACTCAATTCTGTTATGATAGTGCTTAGGTAAACCACTTATAAATCGTTGCACCTTTTCCTTTTCCGCTTTTATGTAGGGTATTTACCTCAGCAACTCAAGGAATCTGCTGACATATTCCTCTATGGTGAGTTTATCGTCGATATATTTTTCCGACAGATACTTCTTCCTGAAGTATTTCTCAAAATGTTTCCAATATAGGCCCTCTTCATGAATCCCTTTCACATTCTTAAGGTCTTCCCACCAAATGAAATCCTTTCCATTCAGGTTGAAAGTGGATATTTGGGCCTTCAAGTTTTCAGAGAAGTCATGGACTCTGAAATACGTTTTTAGTCCAAGCCGCCAGGCCTCTGCCTCCTCTCCCTTCCAATTCTCACCTTCGAAAGAGGGTTGTTTGGCCTTCCTGAATTCTTCAAGATTATGAATTTTGGAATGCTTTCGTTTCTTCTGTTTTCTTTGAGAATTTGAACTCATTCTACTACTAGAAGATCCCTCTGAGTCGCCAGTTTCCTTTCCAGAGGATTTTTTCGATGCTTTTCCCCTATCTCCAGGTTGGACCTTTCTCGAGGTACTCCTCCCAATGCAACCACTTATAGGGCCAAATTTTCGTATCTCAGGTGGACTTCGACTCCTATTTGTATGGCATTGGTCCACATGACTGGTGTCACGTCCATGTTGTAGTTGTTTTTGTATGTTGGATAAACTCTACAGCAAGACTACATTAATTTCCATTTGTCTTGGTGCCTTGTTGCATTGATTGTTTGATGCTTTTTAGAACTTGCACTTGGTGATATTTTTTTTTTAGCATTGGAACACTAGGAGGTATACCATTGATTGCGACACCTCCATCAGAGCATGGATTGGAATGACCATAAAAGACGAGATCTTATCATGTGACCCAGCCATGTTCCGTTCCACTCAACAAAATTAAAAGACATTCTGAGGTGTGGTCCCCAATACATTAGATAAGAATTTCATGGATATGGAGATTTGCTATCACGCTTCAAATTTTCTTTTTCATTCTCTCACGTTGAAATTGTTAATTAAATATCACGATGACAAATTTATTTTGTCATCTAAAGTCTGTCACGCTCAAGCAAATATAAAGACATTCTGAGGTGCAATCGGGAATACATAAACATTGACATAGATGAATAGATAAGTCTTTCATGGATTATGGGAGGATCTACAGTGATCAAATTTAAAAATGAAGAAAGCATTCGGCTCATACACTGCACTCCAGCTTAGTGCTACCTATTACAATAATATAATGATTATAATTTCAACATCTCAATTATGGGAGTTGAATCTGGGTGGGGACAATAGCAATCATTCCTCCCAATCATCCAAACTAAACACAATTGATATTCCTATCATCGTCTATGTTAACCACATGATACACTAAATTATCATAGTGACCAGCGTCAACAACTAAACGACATCAACTTGAATGTGAGGAATCATAATCAGGGGTTTGGTTTATTGTTTTATTGATTCAGAGAGGGTAGTTTGAAAGAAAGGATTGGAGTTCTATAAGTTAGTTTCTTTAAGAAATAAACATATTTGAGGCAGGTACAGCTAAGGATCTGGTTGATATTAGTCATCCAATTAACCTAGGTGTGGATCCTTGTGCTCTCAACCTCTCATGTTTAAGAAGAATTACCTTACAATCGAAAACACAGATAACGTTCAACAATCGAAAACACAGACAACCCTGTCATGGGACAATGTGTAAGAAGAATTACCTTACAATGGCAAAGTTGTGTAAATATAAACAAGAGAGTTTGTGAAATCAACAAAAAGAGGAAAAGGGTCATAGAGAGAGAACATAGGAAAAGTGCATGAAAGAGAAAACACAAGTGGTTGGGAAAACATAGAGAGGATCAAATAAATGAGGAAATCATGATCAAAAGAATGATCAATCTGTTGAAGATCAATTAAAAGAATGATCGATCGATGGAAGGCGTTTCAAAAGAATATTGAATTGGATGAAAAGAAGGTGAGAGGATGCACCGATATAAGGGGATGTTGAGACCATGGAATCCCAAAAAAGAAGAGATCGAAAGCTAGATGAAGACAAAGGAGCTAGAGTTTGCGCAGAAAGATAACAAAAACCCTAGAGTAACACCGCACAAATATCTTGAGAAGTATGTGTTTACTGATCTGCATGAAGTATTTTTCGATGATTTTCCACACTTATTCCATGAGTGGATATTGAGGTTGAAGGATAACCACACAACAAGTAGGATCTGACAGTTAGAGTGGACATCAGTTCAGATCGCGCATTTACAACAGGTGAATAACAAATCCACCCATGTAGTAGATTTTTGGCTCGAGGACATTGTAGCAGGCTTTATAACAGAATTTGCAGTAGATACTGCGAAGTCATACAACACAACATAGCAAGAGTTTCTATGTGAGCCTCGGGGAAGATACATTAGATCATTGTATACTTCTATTAAGATATTTGTAACACACCCACCCTTTTGAAGGAGCTTATATAGTGTAAAGCCTCTAAATTTTCATTTTTGTTCTCCCTTATGAACAAGCACCAGGCGCAAGCCCCCCCATCCATGTGACCACTACCTGTGACCAAAATCCTAACTAAAAGGTGCTTCATGACTCTTGTCATTTGGTTTTCACATTCGAGCCAACCTTGACTCACCCAACTCTCGAACTCCCAAACTAAGAGCCTAGCCCAGTGCTATCTCTGTTCCTTAACCTCCATCCATATGACCCCTCATTTTTTCTTGGTTCAATTCACATCAAACATTGTTTCATAGTCTATCTATGGGTATATCTATTCGTGTTTAATCAAGCTTATGGATTCTAGCAATGGAATCTTAGCTTGGATGGTTCAGTGGAATTAGTCTCTATACACAAATAATGTTCAACAATCGAAAACATAGACAACCTTGTCATGGGACAATGTGTAAGCATAATTACCTTACAAGTGTAAATACAAAGAAGAGAGTTTGTGAAATCAACAAAAAGAGGAAAAGGGTCACATAGAGAGAACACAGGAAAAGTGCATGAAAGAGAAAACACAAGTGGTTGGGAAAACATAGAGGATCAAAGAAATGAGGAAATCATTGCACGATATAAATTAAAAGATAACAACATGTTCTCTTGGATAGGTAGCCTTGTTCGAATATCCACTAATACTAAGAAGGGGGGGTAAATTGATATTAGGCACTTTTTACCACTTTTAACAACAACATTTAAACATTAAGTTATCAATAATTTATCATTTATAATTAGATTCAAGATATCATCAACATGTAACCACAAATACACATTACACAAGAATTTTACATGGAAACCCAAATGGGAGAAAACCATGGAAAGCTTTCTTATATATCAGAAGATTACATTCATAGGAAACACCAACTTCCAAAACTCTCCAGCACCAACTAGAAGGAGTCTCCAACCCCCAAATTTATAGGCTCGAACCTGAAGGAAGATACAACTCCCTAGATTCTCTAGCTCCAACTAGAAGGAGCCTCCAACCCCCTAGTTTACAGGCTCCAATATGGAGGAAGCTCCAACTCCCTAGATTATCGATCTGCAACTAGAAGGAGGCACCAACCCCCTAGTTTTACGAGAACCAACTCAAAGGAATTTGCAAATCCCCTCCAATAACCAACTTGTTGTCTGAAGACACCAATCTTCCTGAGTGCCACACAACCTCCCTGAAATATAAATGAGAGACTCAACCTGTCACTATAACTATCACTAATACTGATACATAATCATCATCACACATAAGAAAATCAACCTGTCAATGTAACTGTCACTGATACTGATACATCATCATCATCAAAATTGATACAACCCCAATAACCACATAAAACTCATTCCAAAATCTCTAAGAAAATCCTCCAAATCATGTGCTCAAAATCACCATGATATGCATCAAACCATTTTCCAAGATATGCCTCAAGCATGTTTCAAGACCTCAATATATCTATGATATTACAAAATATTCAAGACATGCCTCAAACATGTGTCATAACCTCCAAGATATGTGTTGGAAGTAGGCTGAATCAGAAAGAAAGGATATTTTGGGAAGAAAGGCATGTAAGAGGAAAGCGACATCTGGAAGGAAAAACATCACACACACATGCATGGAAGACCCAGCAATGCTAGGGTTAGGGTTTTTGTAATACATTGTAATGGTTGATGAGCCAGAAATGCATATAAATAGATACCTAGGAGGTCTAGGTAAGGGGTATGGAGTTGAAAGGTTCGGACTATGGGGTGTTACTCGCGTGAGAAGGAGTAACTAGTCTGTAACACTACTATAATGCGATACAATCTTGTAAGTTGTTAAGATGTAGAGGGTCAGGAGGGTAGATCTCGAGGGTTAGATCACAAGCTGAGGAGCCTGGTGTGATATATTCCTTATCATAATAGATCTTGACTCGAATGAGAACAAGTTGTAAAGTGTGCGACGCTGTAGTTTTGGAACTACCATAATAAAAGAGATTGAGAGCCAGATCTTTGTGGACATAGCCCAGGAGGGGGTGAACCACAATAAAAAATGTGTTATGTGATTAAATGTTTATATCTCTCTTATTGTCTATGAGTAGATGTTAGAATGATGTAGGAACGAATTATAGTACATGCATGAATGAGAATGACAATACATTTCTTTAATAACTAGATAGAAGTCACAACGCACAAATCATAGATCCCCGTTCAGTCCTGGACTGCAATCACTTCATGAGTATTGCAGTCACCCATTAAGACTATATCGGGTGAGATTGTCCAGTGCACTCTGTGTGTTGCGCTGCCTTCTGGTTTACCAGGAGGGCCGATAGTTTTCGGGGATTTGTTGGATCCCTAATAGACCTAAACCTGGGTCAATCATGTTAAAGGTATAAATAAGATAAGAAACCAACAAATGGTTCTGTTGGTAGTTGGAACAACATAGGATTGAGTGGATGGGATCTATTAAAGATTTGTCAAAATAATGATCGATCTATTGAAGATATGTTAAAAGAATGATCGATCGGTGGAAGGCATTTCAAAAGAATACTGAATCGGACGACAAGAAGGTGAGAGAATGCACCGCTAGAAGGGGATGTTGAGACCGTGGAATCCCACAAAAGAAGAGATCGAAAGCTAGATAAAGACAAAGGAGCTGGAGTTTGCGCATAAAGATAACATAAACCCTAAAGTAACACCGCACAAATATCTTGAGAAGTATGTGTTTACTGATCTGCATGAAGTATTTTTCTATGATTTTCCACACTTATTCCATGAGTGAATATTGAGGTTGAAGGATAACCACACAACAAACAGGATCTGATAGTTAGAGTGGACCTCAGTTCAGATAGCACAGTTACAGTAGGTGAATAACAAATTCACCTGCGTAGTAGATTTTTGGCTCGACGACATTGTAGCAGGCTTTATAACAGAATTTTTAGTAGATACCATGAAGTCATACAACAAAACATAGCAAGAGTTTCTACGCAGGCCTCGAGAAAGGTACATTAGATCATTTTATAATTCTATTAAGATATTTGTAACACACCCACCCTTCTGAAGGATCTTTAACTTGTTTGCACTCTAGACATTTAGCTAAATACTTAGCTATGTCTTTCTTCAATTCAGGCCAATAGAATTGTTTCATGGTGGCCCTGACCATCTTTTGATAGCCCGGATGGCCGGTGTATGTTCTCTTATGAAATTCATCCATTATGAACCTCTTTAAGACATCACAACTTGGAATATATATCATGTTTTGGTAAGTCAACAGACCTCTGTTGGTCACTATAATTGCTTAATTAATTTTAAACAACTAAGTGAAACATAAATTATCAACCCAGGGAAGTCTTTTGTTTCAAAGATAGCCACGCACTGTATATGCTCAATTCCAAAAGCATTTAGTGTTGTAGTGAAGAAATCATTCTATCTATGATTTCTGAAGTGAACTGAAGTTCTGAATTAGATCACAAGAAAGAAATCTTCCTAATTGCAATTCTTCACAATTAAATTAAGAATCCTGGATTACATTTCAAAACATCATTGCAATGGGAAAGAACAACTATCTTGCAATCAGAGAACAGGACCCTTATTCTCAACAGAGATTCAGTATCAATACTTTTTCATGGAAACAATAACAATGCAGAAACAATAAACTCTATCTAACAGAGAACAAAGCACACAGCTCCTTTCTGTCTAAGCAGGGGCCTTAGGCCTTACTTCTGTTTAGCACACTTGTGAGATTGAAGTCTACAGAGAACAAGGCAATCTGATTCCTTTCT
>ML778154.1:881921-959167 GCA_009831015.1 Picea engelmannii
TTTCATAATATCAATATTTTGTTTCATGTTTATGTGTATCAATTTGCATTTGGTTAATGACTACTTTAGCTATCTTAGTCTTTTGCAAATGATATGATTTAATCCATATAATCCATATCTGATTTCTTCCAGTATTTAAAAAAACATAGCAATTACTTGATTTAGTTTATGAATGACAGATTTCTCTTCTTCATCAATTGAATTATTAAGTATAAGTTTTTGCATAACAGGTTTACCTAATTGCAGAGATTTATAAATCATATAATTGTTATGATTTTTTATGTCTTGTTTGTCCTGTAAACAAAATCAAAGAGCATTGCAGCTATCGTTTACGAAAATCTTCTAGATCATCCGGTGTAAGTTTCCTTCCTTCGACCAGCTTCGAAGATCATCATACACAGGGCAAATCTGGAGCGTTTCCAGGTTTATTTGTTGTTTATTTGTTTAGTATATTTGTTAGTATTTTAGTTAGATAAATGTGTAGTTAGTATATTAGATTGTTTAATTTCAGTAAGTTTTATCTCTTGTTCATAAAATCATAAAATCAACAAAAATATCTTTCTCTGTCTTAGGGCAGAAAGCAAATGAGTTTTCTAGGTTTTATTTAAATCTGTATCTTGTAGATATTGTATATTTTGTGAATAAGTTATATTTCAGGTAGTAGTTAGTATAGTATTAGTTAGTAGTTTGTATATATAGATAGTAGATTAGTTAGTTTGTTTAATAGTTAGTTTTAATTAGATTAGTTAGATTAGTTCATTTTATTTATTAGTTAGTATTAGTTTGTTTTATTTATTGTTAGTTAGTTTAGTTTGTTTTATTTAGTTTTATGTTAGTTTAGTTTGTTTTATTTTTTTTAGTTATATTAGTTTAGTTTAGATTAGTTTTCTCTTTGGTTTTCTTAGGACCTTAGATCGGCTAATGGAGCCACTAAACTCGTCAGGGTGGTTCATTCCAAATGGCTTGGGTTATTAGACAACCCTGGACCGGTTCCACTCTCTCAGTTGACGGACGATCAATTTCGCCCGTCAACAAATGGCGCTAGAAGAAGGGCCTGGAATTAATTAATGGCATGAGGTGGTCGCAAGACTCCCCCCCCCCAATCGCTCACCTATAGTGACTAGAAGCCATTCACACGATAATATTCCCCTTCAAACAAAAACTACTTCAACCGACAATCCACAGATCACAGTTGAGCCAACAACCCCTAATCTTACAGGTGGTGACATACAGGAGATTGTTCGTCAATCTATCATTAAAACACATAGTGCCTTAGCTCGTCTTAGGCAACCAAACCGTCCATGGGGTCAACCTTTAGACTTCTCTGATATGAGAGAACAATTAGGTGACACTAACCTCACTGTGAATCCTACAGATCCAATCACAAATCCTGCTGCAAGAGGATTTGGGATACCTCCTTCACCACCTCCCTCGTCTCCTTCCTCTTCTGGAGGAGATTCCTCTTTTGATGAAGGCAATTCACCTTCTCAGCCTTCCACACCCACTACCCCAATGGCAAATCAGAACAACCCTGCTAGACCCTGGCTTGATTAGGATGTTGTAGCTGTACCTGGAGCCCAAAACCCTTTACCTAAACACCTGGAGAAATGGATTTCCAATTTTGACCCTGATTCAAAATAGATAGCTGAAGATCATATCAAAAAATTTATGTTAGCCATTAGACTCCGCAATGTTGAACATGAAGAAGTTGTTTGTAGGTTGTTTCCTTATACTTTTGAGGGTAATGCATCCACTTGGTACTTTTCCCAACAACCCCATACCATTGTGTCTTGGGAAAAGTTTGAGTCATGCTTTTTGGAAAATTTCGGAGATGGTAAGCCTCCGGAAGTCTTAGTCATGGACCTTTCTAGCTTAAAAATGAACCCAAAAGAAAAAGTTAAAGATTTTAATCAAAGATTCTTAATGCTTAAATCCCTGCAGATTCCATGCCTACTGAGAGTCTTATAATAGCTTACTACACTAAAGCTTTGCATCAAAGCATAGCTATTTGGGTTAAACGATCTAAAAAGGCCACGTTGTTAGAAGCCTTCGAGGAGGCTAGCCAGATTGAAAAAGACATACTTAGTCTTAAGGACTCCTCTAGCAACGAAACTGAAACTAGTTCTTCTTCCAAAAAGAAGATTGAAATTCTCCCCAGACCTACTCAAAGTAAAACACAACCTGGAAACTCTGATTTGGAAAATTTAACTAAAGTTGTTCAGAAACTATCGAATCAAGTTATAGACTTCAAAAGGTCGACTGAAGAAGCTTCCTTGAGTAAATGACCCTACAAACCTGCTTTCCGAAATCCTTTTCCTACCAACAGACCTAATCCAAATCCCAAAGGCTTAAATCTAGAAAGTTTGCAATGTGCCCTTCAAACAATTCTAGAAGCCTAAGATAACTTGATGCCCCCTGAGACCTCTCAGGAGGAAGTTGAACCAGAAACAGTTCAAGAAGAAGAGTCTTCTCCAAACATCTTTGGACACTTCTCAGACAACATCTTTCAAGCTAACTCCGAGACTGTTCACCCTTATAACACTAGGAGTAAGACAACAAACAAGCCTTCTACCAAGAACACTACAACTTCACCTCCAAAGCCATATAAATCAGCAGAAACTAAACAGAGTAATATCAGCCCTAACTTAGATTATGATGTTGTTGAAGATCTTAAAAAATTAAGGGCTCACATTTCTATTTATGAGCTATTGAAGTTTCCATTTCTGTTACAAAAATGTTGAAAAATATTTCAGAGAATGGTAAGAATGGCAATTCAATTGGTAACAAGGTTGTGCAAAGCAAAGTTCCGCAGAAGACTTCCACTAAAAATAATCCTGATTCTCAAGATAAAGGAAGCCTTCCTGTAGTCCTTGTAAATAATGTAGATAAATTAGCCTTAGAAATTGCGAGTAAGAAGCCATAAGCTACTACTCCTAGTACTCGCAAGAATGTACCTCCATTTCTTTTAACTTTCGAGATTTTCAACAGAAATGTGCATAATTGTATGGTGGACTCAGGAGCATCATCCAATGTGATGCCTTGGTCTGTTTGCCAAAAGATTAACGCCGAAGTGGAACCAACTACTTTAAAAATCATACAACTTGATCGGACAAACGTCAAAGTTATAGGCGAACTAAAAAATGTATTGATTAGATTATCGTCTAACCCAAAGATTCATCAGGTTATTCATATAATTGTTGTGGATATCCCAGAAGTGTATGGTTTGTTTTTGAGCAGGGACTGGTCGGAGCAGCTACATGGTTACTTCGCGACAAACTGGTCTCACTTATGGCTTCTAGAGAACGGTAAGCCTAACAAGATTAGAGTGAATTGTGAGCGTTACCTTAAGTTCATGGTCACAGATTTAAATGATCCTAATGAACCATATACACCTTCTGCTGATTCACCTGAAAGTCCAAGGGATGGACACCTTCTTCGGCAATTTCATGGCCGATGTTTCACCTATCAACAATCCAAAACAACAGTCCGAGATCGTAGCATATATGCAACCAACAGCTTCTATGGAGCAGTCTCATGTGTCCGATGGAAACCAAATTTGGTCTCTATATTTCGACGGTTCCAAGTCTAAAGAAGGAGTTGGAGTAGGTTGCATCATTATCGATCCGACAGGTAACAAGACATTAATGGCTTGTAGACTATAATTTGAATGTACTAACAATACTGCAGAATATTAGGCTTTATTGCAAGGTATCAGAAAAGCCCTGGATATGAACATTCAAAACCTGGTTGTATTTGGTGACTCTGAAATAGTGGTTAGGTAGATAAGAGACTCTATACATTGTCTTTCCCCGCATCTCAAAACTTACCAGTATGAGGTATGGAGTTTAATGAATAAATTTTCTACTTTCAATATAAATTCCATTCCTAGACTAAATAATGCTGAAGCAGATCTATTAGCTAATGTAGCCTCTAAACTTCTTCCTGCAGAAGGCTTATTCCCAAATGCATTCTCCGTCAATCTGTTGTTTCGACCATCTGTTCCTAACAATATCACAAATTGGAGAGTATTTGATGATGATCAACAGATCATTAACTTTTTGCACATGGAAGAAACCTTTCAAGGCGCAGTGATAGATGAATGCACACACGACGACAATTTGCACGATTTTACGGTAATACCTGATCTGAAATCTCCTGAAGCACTATCGGACATGGTAAATTCCAGACCCAAATCTATTGTTAGATTAGAGAAGTTTTATGATTTTGAAGATAAATTTAAAAAGATGGTCAATTGTAAAACCAATAGTTCCTCGTTGTCTTATGAAAAAGTCAATTTAGGAACTAGTGAAAATCCTCAGTGCATTAACCTAGGCTTGGGATGTTCTAGACAAGAAAAAGCTGCTTTTGTTAAAATTATTTAAAGAATTTAAGGATGTCTTTGCATGGACATATGATGATCTTAAAATGTTTGATCCTAATATAATACAGCATGTCATCCCAATGAAGCCCCAAACCTTACCCTTCCAACAGAAACTGAGGAAAATGCACCCTAAACTAGAACCGACCATTCAAAAAGAATTGAATAAGCTCCTAAGTGCTAAAATAATTTTTCCTGTTAGGCACACTCAATGGGTGTCCAACCTTGTCCCAGTTCGGAAGAAAAATGGGGAAATTCGACTTTGCGTCGATTTCCGAAACCTCAATAGAGCGTTTGACAAAGACAACTATCCTGTCCCACCCATGGAATAGATCCTTCAACAGGTATCTAGTTCTGAGAGGCTATCCTTATTGGATGGTTTCTCCAGATACAACCAAGTCCTGACATCTCCACCAGACCAACTCAAAACTACCTTCCTTACCCCGTGGGGTACTTATGCTTATCGAAAAATGCCCTTTGTATTGATTAACGCTGGTGCTACCTTTCAAAGGGCAATGGACATTGCTTTTTGAGGCTTAATCAATCACTCCGTCATGGTTTACTTAGATGATGTGACTATTTATTCTAAAAACAAAGACGGTCATATAGCTCACTTACGAGCCGTTCTGCTATGATGTCGTAAATACGGCATCTCCTTGAACCCCAAAAAGTCCATATTTGCAGTAGAACATGGTAGACTACTAGGATTCATTGTGTCTAGTGATGGGATGATTATTGACCCCGAAAGGACTCAAGCCATCGCTAAACTTCCCCCTCCTACATCCAAAAAATCCATGCAGTCTTTCCTAGGCCAGATTAACTTCGTGAGAAGATTCATCCCCAGTTTCTTCAAAATGGTCAGGCCTCTACAGAACTTGATTAAGAAAGACACCCAATATCACTGGGGACCCACAGAAAATCAAGCTTTTAATTCCATAAAGAAGGCCATAATAGACGCTCTGTCTCTCATGATCCCTGACTTCTCTCAAGATTTTACACTCTATACTTTTGCCTCTGACCGTTCCTATACCGCAGTCCTAACTCAGAAGAATGTCGATAACAACGAAGTACCCATCGCCTTTATGAGCTCTACTTTCAAAGGTGCTGAACTTAACTACCCAGCGGTCGATCGGCAAGCCTACACTATTTTCAAAGCAGTTAAGCATTTCCGATCCTATCTTTTGAAGTCAAGGACGAAATTCATTGTCCCCTACCCTGCCGTAAGGAACTTGTTAGTGCAGAAGGAGTTAGGAGAGAAGAGAGCTAACTGGGTCACCTCCTTGGAAGACTATGACTTAGAAATCACCCCAGATCAGATTGTGAGAGGCCAAGGGTTGTGTAAATTGGTTGTTGATTCGGAAACAGGACAACAAGAAGATAGTGATACGTCAAACCTAGGACAAAGCGATCAAAGTTTGATCTGTTGCACACAAAACCTCGTTAGTCCTTGGTACGGAGATATTAGATTCTGTCTTGAACATGGGTCAGCACCCCGTCACCTTGACCCCGCCAAGAGAAGAGCGTTGAGACTAAATTCCGCCTCCTTTCATTTAGTTAACGGTGTACTATTTCATCAGAATTTTGACGGCGTACTGATGCGTTGTCTCGAGAAAGACGAAGAAGAAAAATTCTTGCTTGAGTTGCATGCAAGAGAAGCTGGTGGTCACTTTGGTGGTGAAACCACTGCTCATAAGGTTTTAAGAGCTGTTTACTACTAGCCCATGCTTTTTAGGGACACCCATGCTTTGTGTCGTAAATGTATCATCTGTAAGAAAGCATCAGGGTGGTTACAAAAACCAGCCTTTCCCTTGCAACCTGTCTCAGTAGATTCTCCTTTCCAGCAATGGGGCCTTGATATCATAGGTCCAGTTAACCCTCCATCCTTGCAACAACATAGGTATATTGTGACAACCATAGATTACTTTACACGATGGTCTGAAGCTGCTGCGCTAAGAACTATTAACACCAGTCAGGTAATCGCTTTTCTAAACTCAAATATTATCACTCGTTTAGGCATCCCTGATTGTCTAGTCTTTGATAATGCTTCATACTTTTCTTCTCTTGAGATGAGCGAGTTTGCTTTGGAGAAAGGAATAAAGCTAAAGTATTATGCTAGTTACTACCCCCAGGGCAATGGATTATCATAATCAACAAACAAGAACTTGATTAAAATTATCAAGAGAACCATGGCTAAAAATCACAAGAATTGGCACAATGCACTGCTGAACACACTGTGGGATGATAGGGTAACACCCAAAGCTGCTATAGGTAACTCCCCCTTTTTTCTCGTTTATGGCAGAGAAGCAATTCTGCCACCTCACATTCTTCTTCCTTCACTGCAATTGTCACAAAAAGTCCAAGAAGAAGATTGTCCCCCTTTAGAAAGCCGAATTAATGCTTTGACGAAGTTGGAAGAAGTAAGAGCCCAAGCTAAGTGTAAGTTAGATCAACATCAACAATTGATTAAAAGCTAGTTCGATTCTAATTCTTCTTCTGACAGGAATTTTGAAATAGGCGATCTTGTCTTAAAGTGGGACAAACCACACGAAGGAAAGGGTGAGCACACCAAATTTCAAAACTTATGGCTTGGGCCATTTTTAATTGCTGAAAAGTTGGGTCCTAGTTCCTTTCGATTGCAAAATCTTGAAGGGAAGCTTGACACCTATCCGGTGAATGGCCAAGCCTTGAAGAGATACTTTGCTTGATAAATACCCTTGTGTATTATGTATATAATTTTGCTTTTGTTTGTTTTTTCGTTGTTTTTTTATCTTTATTTGAATTTATCAAGTTTGTGTTTTTTGAACAATATGCATACCTGTACACTGAGCTATTCAGACAAAGACGATAGAAAAATTTCTTCGCTGGAATAACTTCTGGAAAATTTGTACAAACATCAATGATATATTGCTGAAATTGATATCTGTGTTGAGAAATTTTGTTGTTTGAAAGAAGTTTATTGATTTCAATCTTTGAGCAAAGCTTGTCAAGATCATCTATTATCTTTTTATGCTGTCCGTTTTCCGTAAAGGAATGACTCAAAAGATGTCTCCCTGTCATAGGAAGTTGTTTTGTAAATAAAACATCTCTGGAGCTAAATAAAGGACAGTGCTAAAAAAAAAATCTGATGAGGTCTAAAAAATATGTTAAAATATCAAGATTTTCAGCGTCACCCCGCTCAGCTATCTACAAAAGAAAAACAAAATAAAATTATTAATAAGAGCTGTGGGAAGTGCTTGTAAACCTGCGGGGATACTGAACAGGTCTGTTGGCAGCGGGTAAATGCATGCATGGTGCCAAGACAACTTCACCGGGATACTGAACAGGTCCGCTGGCAGCGAAGCAATGTCGGGTACATGAAAATCTGCAAAAACTCTTTAATGTCCTTTATTCTAATCTAGAACTTCTTGACAGGATACAGATGTCAGAGTGGGTTAAATGGAAACCCTGTCAAGGTTATGGACCCCTGCTAGCAGCAGTGGCTATGCCAACAATATTGGATATTTTATATTTAATATCCTAACTTGCTGATCTTAAGATTGTTATTGATTTTCATCTTTTAAAACACTGCTGGAAAAGATGGTTGATGATGATGTTTGTACGATTTTCTGGTTGTTATTTTTGAGTTGAAATTATCTTTGCTGTCTTAATCTGAATTGGTACCTTTTCCAGAGATAACTGCTTCTATCAATGTGTCGCCATTTTTGGTAGCCAATTCATTTTTTTATGATCCTATAAGCTGCCTACACCTATGTCTTGCAAACATCAAGTTTTTCGTCGCATTTTTCGAATCAACGACACTTTCATTTCTTGCAACATTTACACATTTGTCCTCATTAAGTTTTCACAACTGTAAGCATGAAAACTTCTCCTTTCGAAGTTGTTTTTCGATCATTATCTGAACTATGGTTATTTCTTTTGTCATTATGCCTATTGCGCTTACCTTTTATTGATCACTATATGACTGGCAATATCCTTTGATCGGTTGTCATACTTCGATTGATTCTGTAAATTGGTTCTAATAAGTTTGTAAGGCTTTTAGCAATTGGATTTGCACTTCATGTGGCTTGTCTGATCATTGATTCTATGAAATACATAGGGGTTTGAATAATTTTTTTATATACATATGATATAATCCTTATGTTAATCTTTTCATAACTTATTGGCTAGTCGACTATATCAATTCCGTTTGGCACTTTGATTAAACTTTTGATTATATACATTGGCGCATAGTTGATTTGTATGTTGGATGTTTAAACACTATGGTATAACACTTGCACGCATTGGTATACACCTTTGATTTTATTAGTTGTACACATAACTTAATGGTTGAACTATTATTATGGAGTAAGCAGCTATGAAAATTGGCGGTTGTATTGGGATAATCAATATTTTGCATGGCAGACTCCACCACCTTCGCATGCTCACATTAATGCTTACCCCTTTTTCTCGTTCATTGCTGTTGGCTTGGGTAGTTCTGCTCCTGTATGCATTGGTAAATTCAAACCCTTCCCTTACCATGAGTTCGACTCCATGGCACCAGCCGTGCGAGTTGAACCCAATGACAGTCAAGCCCTGTTGATGTTTGACAATGCCCACCAAGATTTGGCAGACACTGGATGGCTTACCTTTGTGAAACAATTCGAGGGTTTTAACCTTTGCGTAGCTCGACAGTTTTCCATGACCTTCAATGGCTGTCGAGCCAAGGTCGCTGATATACAGTTAGAGATTGATGAACAGTTTATCAGCTCAACCACAGGGTTACCTACCTCGGGACAACATTGGTTTAATAATTGCAAGGTCAAGGAAGTGCCATGGACATTGTTGTTTCAATCACGCAAAATCACCTCCTGTGATAGAGGTATGCCCGTAACTATGCTTAAACAACGATGGCACAATTTATTAATGCTAATCAAGCAGTTTGTGACCTGTGAAGGTTGATACGGGTTTGTGTTCCTCTACCACCTGCGTCTATTGATGGTTTTTATAGGGTATCCTCTAAACATGCCATTCTATTTTCATCGGAGCCTGTATAAAATGTCCAAAACGCTTAAGAGGCACAAGGCTGATGACAGCTTGTTTCACCATGGGCTTATTAAGCTCATCGTTGTTTATCATTTGAGTTTGCTTGGTGACAGTTGGAAGCCCTTCATCACCCATAATGGATTTAAGGACATTGACCCTATACAGGTTGATAAATATATGGTCACTGAGACTAAGGTTGAACCGCCTATACCTTTGCATCTCCTACTGCCTAAACCCTCGACCGACCCTCCTATTGACTTACCCAACACTCTAGCTAAGAGTGCAAAAGCCATTACAAAGACTATGAGAAAAAATCTCAAGGCAAACCTTGCTGCAAACACTAAAGGGAAAAGGAATGCACGTTTGATTTCATGGATGGAAAGGAACAAGCCAAAACCCCTTGTTGAGCCAAACCCTATCGTCTTGAGTGAGGACTCCGATTTGGAAGTTGAGCATTTCTTGGCCAGTGAATACCCCTACTTGCAAGGTTTGTGTGCCACACCCTCATATGATTTTGTATCAAACTTACCCCCTTGCCTAAAGGACGACCCTAATTACCCAAGCATTAAGTTTCCTTGTGAAACCCTCGATCATTTGCCCAAACCCCCGCCTACTCTGTCTAAACCCACACAGTCACCCTGTGACCAATGAAATTCATGGTTAGAGCGATATTTTATTGATGTTCCTATACTTCAGTCAAGTATTCAATCTTTGGAAGACCAGATTGCACTATTAACCAGTCAAAAGGCCAAGCTCCAAGCAGTGGATAAGAAACAAAAGACAACCGGCTCCATCCTGTTTAAAAATGTGGAATCAGCCATGGCTGTTGTAAATTCCAAGCTGGCATAATCAAGTAGCCTCGTCACTACACAGGTATGGTTTTGACATCGTTTTGTTTTGTAAATAATCTAGGTTGTTATAATGTTTTCATTTTAGTTTTTAAACAGTTCTGTTCACATCTTAAATGGCTCTGTTATATTGCGTACATTCTATATATAGATTTTCTTTGAATAAAAAGAAAGTTTGATTCGATATACGATCTGATTATTCCCAGTATAGAAATCAATAGATTTTGATTGGATCTGAGTGATCTTTGCTTGAATTTGATTGATTGGCTTGCCTCGTTAAGGTGACAAAATTAATAGTTTGCCTTCAAATGAATTGGTTTGTATCCGATTTGAAAAAGAAATTTTTCATATTCAGTTTAGAACATAATCATGTTCGGATTTGGTTCTGTTATGATCCATATGCTGTGGTTGCTAAATGATTTGATCGAGTTTGTTTGTTACGATTTTTCTCGGATTCGATTTCATTATCATTGGTATGCTATGACTGGTAAATGTTTTTGGGAAGATACTTGTTAGGATGTTGTGTCATGTGATGTTCTATCTTTGACTGTTTCCAAGTTATAGATAATGACTCTGTTTCTTTGATAAAAACATTACGCTCAAATAACATTCGCGCCCAAATTGGAAATGAATCCGAATCATAACAACTATGTGAAAATCTTAGCTAATCGATTCACTTTTGTTCTAATTTGGCAAGTTTGTCCTATGAGTCGAGTTCAGATTATAATTGATGCTCTGTATTTTAAATTTGTGAAATGAATTGGTCAAACCTTGATATGATTCGGTTGATTGAAACGATTGTGATCAAAACTAATCGATCCTGTTTGCTTACTGTGCAATGATCAACGATCGAAATCTATAACAAACCCTGTTTGATTAATCCTGTTATGATTTTGTTATGAGTCAATTATCGTTTGGATTCGTTCATAGCCTAAATCGCTTGCTATATAGTTATCGTGATAATCCTGTTCGATTCACAAGTGTAACAATGTGTTTGCGATTTGTTCTATTTTCAATTGAATATCAAAACAATCTCATAACAGAGGGATTCGATTTGTTGAGAAATGATTATGATTCTGTTACATATGATTTCATTTACCCGACTCATGACTATAGTCGAAACAGAGTATTGCTATCTCTGTACTCGGTTAAATGATGTGTATCATGTTTGAGTTCATAATGGAATAACGGTTTCAATTTATGATTCGTTCTCAAGTAATTATTGGATGTCAATTCAATGGAAATTCTTAAAAGATTTGATTTAATTTCAATTCGGATTCTGTATCTTATTTTAGACTAGCTACAAAATCCGATGATTCTGTAGCTAGTCTATAGAATTTAATTTTTATCATTTTATTAATAAAAGGGTCTTCTAACTTGTCTATTTTGGATCCTTTTCAGGTGAATTCGAATTGCATGGGATTTGATGGACAGTTTAGAGGATATTTGAAATATTTTGGTTTCATTTTAGTTTCCTAGTTTAGTTGATCTTGGGAATATCTTCCCAGATTATGTAAACAGTTTGATAACTACGGCAGGGAGGTTTTACCCTGTGGAAAAACTTATAAATACTTATTATTTTTGTAATAACACGATCCTCATTGGTGGGAGAACAAGGATATGGAATTTTAATACAGACTAAGACAGAAATTGATGTTCTGCTACAGCTTTAGCTTTTCATAATATCAATATTTTGTTTCATGTTTATGTGTATCAATTTGCATTTGGTTAATGACTACTTTAGGTATCTTAGTCTTTTGCAAATGATATGATTTAATCCATATAATCCATATCTTATTTCTTCCAGTATTTAAAAAAACATAGCAATTACTTGATTTAGTTTGTGAATGACATATTTCTCTTCTTCATCAATTGAATTATTAAGTATAAGTTTTTGCATAACAAGTTTACCTAATTGTAGAGATTTATAAATCATATAATTGTTATGATTTTTTATGTCTTGTTTGTCCTGTAAACAAACTCAAAGAGAATTGCAGCTATCATTTACGAAAAGCTTCTGGATCATCCAGTGCGAGTTTCCTTCCTCCGACCAGCTTCGAAGATCATCATACACAGGACAAATCTGGAGCATTTTCAGGTCTGTTTGTTGTTTAGTTGTTTAGTATATTTGTTAGTATTTTAGTTAGATAAATGTGTAGTTAGTATATTAGATTGTTTAATTTCAGTAAGTTTTATCTCTTGTTCATAAAATCATAAAATCAACAAAAATATGTTTCTCTGTCTTAGGGCAGAAAGCAAATGAGTTTTCTAGGTTTTATTTAAATCTGTATCTTGTAGATATTGTATATTTTGTGAATAAGTTATATTTCAGGTAGTAGTTAGTATAGTATTAGTTAGTAGTTTGTATATATAGATAGTAGATTAGTTAGTTTGTTTAATAGTTAGTTTTAATTAGATTAGTTAGATTAGTTCGTTTTATTTATTAGTTAGTATTAGTTTGTTTTATTTATTGTTAGTTAGTTTAGTTAGTTTTATTTGTTTTAGTTATATTAGTTTAGTTTAGATTAGTTTTCTCTTTGGTTTTCTTAGGACCTTAGATCAGCTAACGGAGCCACTAAACCTCTTAGGGTGGTTCATTCCAAAAGGCTTCGGTTATTAGACAACCCCGGACCGGTTCCACTCTCTCAGTTGACAGACGGTCAATTTCGCCCGTCAACAGGGATACAACGCCACATAATTGACATGCGGTGGGGGCAATATTATCTGCATATAAGAACCACTTAGGGAGGTAATCCAGTCGGGGCCGATGAATGAAAGTTGATCAATAGTCACAATTCTTCCATCGTGAGGGAAAGATATCACACAGAAAAGGGTGGATACAATAGCTTTCATAGCATAGACATAATCTCGCCCAAGGAGTAAAGCGAAATCCAAGGGGTCTCGGACTACCATGACATCGATAAAGACAGTTTTTCCTCCCAAAATTACAGGAAACTGAGGAAGGATCCCTAAAGGTTGACTAGTTCTTCTGTTAAAAGCTAACAGATTCTGTGTAACCGGTGCAAGTTGCGGACAACCCAAAGCATGCCAAGCAATAGAGGACAAAATACTAACCGACGCACCTTCATCTATTAGCGTTTGAGGAACGTCCCAACCATGAACCTGTACTATAATCTGGAAAGGAAGATGAGAGGGAAGACAGGGTCTAGTTAGCACACCCCAATCAAAAAGGATGGCCTCATTACTTGGAAGAGGTTTTGCAGGAGAAGGAGGAATGCCCCCAAGCATGGTAGAGTCTGTATTAACAAGAAAAACATGGGCAGTATCAGGTTTACTCTCTAGAAGGAGAGTAGGATTGACCGATGATTGGATCGACTCGACCAATGGTGGACTTGGATAGACCACTTCGGCACTCTTTAGAGGAAGAGTGGGACTGACCAAGGAAGGGACTGGATCAATCACTTTGACATTTTGTAATAGAGGAATGGGATCAACCGATGACGAAACTAGATCGACCACTTTGGCACTCTTCAGAGGAAGAGTGGGACTGACTGAGGAAGGGACTGGATCAATCATTTTAGCATTCCTCAATGGAGGAATGGGATCAATCGCTGGTAAAACCGAATCGACCACTTGAGTTTCATTCTCTAAGGGAAGAATGAGGTCGATGGGTGGAAATGGGTCGACTACTTTGGGGGAACTCTCTTGATGAAGAGCGGGGCTGATCGATGACGGAATTGGATCAGCTACTTGGGTTTGTGGTTCAATCGAGGAGGAAAATAGATTGACCATCTGATCAACTAGAATGACTGGGGATGGAACCGGATTGACCAGTCCATCAACTAATGACAGGTCAAGGGAAAGCTTACGATAACCTTTTGGAAGTTGAAGTTTTTCCAAAAGAGAAGAAGCCTCATCCATGAGAGGACAAAGGTGAGAGTAATGATTACCTTTACATAACATGCAAGGGAACTTGACAATTTTCTTATTCTTACTAACATGAACATCACTAGTTGACGGGGCATCATCGACATGACCGATAGAGGATGATGACGTGGAGGACCACATTTCTAAGACCTGGATAAGACTGGGGCAATCCCTCAAAAAGTGGTCACCCTTACAAAGACTGCAAGGGAATTTGGGTTTTGGATTCTTCCTTTCAATCTTGTTGATCTCATCAACACTCCCAATACTATTAACAATAACTGGTTTCTTAGAACCAACATCTGATGTTGTTGGGGCCTTGGTCCTTTTTGGGCTCTTCTTCTTCTTCTTTTTCCATTTCTTCTTCTTCTGATCAACCTGGCTACTTTTTTTAGAGCTTTCACTAGGTGAAGAAGGAGAAATGGAAGGATACTTGATGGGCGAAGAAGGCGAAAAGTAGACGTGAGGTTGATGTGTGGGTGTTGTATTGATATCCAAAGTATTAGGTGCAACTAAAAACTTGGGAGGATTTGGGATCACCGGAGTGGGGAAAAACCAAACTGGTAATCCAATAGTGAGTCCTAGAAGACTCAGTGTGGCAACATATGGAGGACCAAAGTTTCCAAATGAAGGAAAGGTATAAGGTTCCCCAGAAGAAGGGGTTCCACCATTGGTACTCCCAGGATTCAATGCCATTAACACTGACTCGACCTAAGGTCCACTAAGTAAAAGAAACAGAATATGCTAATAGAAATCTAAGAATCACAACCAAGCAAACAGGACCTTCTTTTGATGACCGTACTAGTTGGTGATGAAATCCAACGTCGCGTGATCAAGTCTAGAAGGGGCGGGGATAGGGTGGAATAGTTACAATGGAGACCTGCTTAATGGACTTACGCCTTCGTGCAAGCTTTCACACAGTAATTGTGGATTTACCTTCCAAGGAGCCTGAGTGAGTTTGACCAATGTCTGCTCCAGGTACAGTGTGACTTCCCGTCACCATCACCTTGTGTAAGACCCTAAATATTATGGCCACTAAGGTTACCAATTCACAGTCAGCCCCTGGGCGGGAACAGTCGACAGTCCAATCTGAATGTATGGGTAGGGTATCGAGCCCTAAATCAACTACAAGGATTCCACGCAGTAATTGTGGATTTACCTCAAAGTGATCCCCATAATACGATCTAACCACCACAATCATCTAAACCATGGAGGGTTAGTCTCCGTAGCTCACCCGAATGCGACCTCGTGCGTAACCCCTGTGTGAGAGGGGGATCCCAGGTAGACTTATATGATAATTGGATTTGACTCTCCCTAACTCAGGATGCTAATGTTTGTTTTGGAAAACTTTGGAGAGTTATGCTCACAGCCTAATCCAAAGTACTAAGCCTATTCTACTGTTGGTGGAGGATCCTAGAAAAGAAAAAGTTCTAATTTTTTTTTAATTAGCGTTGATTTTATGGCTGTTCTTTACACAAAAGGGGTGCATGGAAGTGAAACAAATGAAATTATGACTCAGTCCCAAAAATGCATCAAATATGATAAGCATTCATTTCTTTTCGATGAACATCTATCTAAGGGAGAGAGAGAGTCCTTTTCACTAACAAGCACAAATAAGGAGTGTCCTCAAACAATTCTTCTTCAATCAAATCCTGATGTGATGCTAAAACTTTTGATATGCCTTATAACATGCACAATCAATCATCAATATGCCTTTTATTGTTTGCATATGAATAATGATCAATTCAACACAATGCTCGTCTTGCTAATTATCTTCTTGTATGAATTTAAATCAAACTAGCACAGGCAAAAGTCATACAAACAATACACCCTTTCGTTGCAATCAAAATGAAAAATGAAAGAAAAGAAACAATCAAAGAGAAAACAAACTTCAAACCCAAAAAGAAAAATTTGAAGAACAATGATCTTGACTATAATCAAGATGAAGAGGTCTGTAGGCCTTTGATGACCTTCACCAGGGTTTTTTACTCAGCTGATGAGGAGAGAAAAACAATGCATGGGTTTCAAACTTGACTCAACAAAAAAACCCAATAAGAATAGTGAAGAAGGCTACAAAATCCAAACAGTAAGATGTTTGTTCTTCAAGCAAAAGATAGATGCCAAGGCTAGAAGAGAAGGAGCATTGACTCACAAGTTTACTCAGCAAGAGAGACACAGAGGGAAACCCTGAAAAAAATGTAGTTCTGGAAGGTTTGTTGGCCAAAAAGAGGCTGACGCTCTGTTGCCAAAGGAAAGGAGAATTATAGCACTCTGTGTAAGGCTATAGGGGAGCACTGGCGCTCTGTTAACACTAGGACAGGGGCGCCAGGTTCAAAAACTCCCAAAAATGTCAAAAAATTCCAAAAATTGCAATTCAAACGCGACAACTATGTTGAGTATGATGGGGTAGGGAGCCAATCAGCTCATGAAACCAATCAAAAGAGGAGTGAACCAGGTATGAAACAATCAAGGGATAAAACTAGGTCAATGAGGAGAAATCAAAACAAGAAGTTTCGATTTGAGGCTATCTCCCCAGTGGAGTCGCTAGTTTCTGTTGTAGGAAAATCTCCCTGTGAACAGGTAGATTGCCTCAAAGAGCTTGACCCTAACTCTAAGACAGAAAATGCTTAACGTGGACACTTACTTCCTTTCAAATCTATCCAAACTAACATATGAGAAGGGAAGATAACAAAAGTACCTCTTTATCGACATTTGTCCCTGCACGCTCTGAGTTGCGCTCCGATCCTTTGCTCCTCACTGGATCCTGTGGACAAAGGAAGATACGACCACTTCCTACTCTATTGATATTAGCTTGAAAACAGATCTATCTATCAACGATAAGTTCATGTAACATCAGACACAAACTAGAAAGAAACAAGCTAAGTGTTTCATATTAATGAGAATATCGACAACAATGCTTACAATCGTAGATGTGAATGCGACAGCTTCGTCAAGTCCCCTTCGTCTAACCCTTGCCTGAAAGATCCACAACCTGGATAGCAGCAGCTTCACTGATCACTCTCCTCTGGCTGACTGTGTGTTTCCTATGAGATCATAGGTTTCATGCTTAGCAATTCCTCCTCCAATTATCTCCAACACCACTTATGAGATCATAAGTTTGGTGTAATTATCCATTTCCAGTCTTTCTTTCACCATTAGAAATCTTGCTTATATAGCCTTGGAGAGGCTCAACAATCTTGATATATCCTTGGGAAAGTTGAGGATTTTCCTCCTTCAGTTGAGGACCTGCCCTAAGATCATGGCTGGACTAGGGATTCGAATCCAACTGCCTTCCAAGAATGAAAAGATGCTTCCCCCATTCATTTCAACAGCTTAACAACTTCCCAAACTAGGTAGCACTCCCTCAAAAGGGCCATCAGAGCGTTGTAGCGCTACCTAGTAGGCTTTAGGGGGGCGCTGACACTTTAAAAATTTGTAGCACTCCCTCAAAAGGGCTAGGGGAGCTTTATAATGCTCCTTGACAGTGTAAGAGGGAGCATCGGCGCTCCGAGATAGTGTAAGGGGGAGTGCTCCCCTCCAAAAACTCATTTTTTGAGGTGCTTTCAGATGGAAAAAGGTTTGCAAGCCTGCTGACTCATTTCTCCTCTTCCAAATCAAATGTTTGAGGTGTTTCAAGTGTCTTTCTCATGTTTTTATAGGCACGACATAGGCATCATGACAACATGCTTACTTTGACACTTTACAAAACTTGTGAGAAACATGCGACACTTGCGACCTTGTGAGAAAAATGTGACACTTGCAACCTTTGAAATGATGACACTTGCGACACTATCAAAGTGAGTAACTTTGACGTGTAACAATTGGTTAATCCAAATGGTACTACCACAAATCCATATTGACCATATCTTGTCCTGAATGCAGTTTTGTTGATGTCTTCATCCTTGATTTGGACTTGATGGTATCTAGATCTCAAGTCAATCTTTGAGAAAATGGTAGCACCCCCCAATTTTTCGAACAAGTCATTGATTTTGGGTAAGGGGTATTTGTTCTTTATGGTTACCTTATTGAGCTGCCTATAATCTATGCACAATCGGAATGTATCATATTTCTTCTTCACAAAAAAGACTAGTGCTCCCCATGGAGACACGCTAGGATAGATGTAGCCTTTGTCCATCATTTCCTTTAGCTGTAGTTTGAGTTCAACTATCTCGGGTGTACTCATCCTATAGGGGGTCTTAGATACTGATACCGCTCCAGGTGCAAGTTCTATTGAGAAGTCAATGTCCTTTCTTGGAGGTAGACCCAATACCTCTTCTGGAAACACATATCTATACTCTCTTAGTATGGGGTGGTCTTCTAGGCTTCGCCTGTCATCCTCAACATATCCCAACACCTATATTGGATATAGAGGACACCCCTTTCTGCAATACTTTTTCATTTGAAGGGTTGATGTTCATCTCACTGAGACATGCTTCTGAATCCCTTGGAGGTTTATCCTTCTTCCTTCTTCATTTACACATTCTAAGGTTTTGTGGTAACAATAAAACTTAGTTTTATATGCATCTAGCCAGTCCATACCAATCAGCAAGTCATACGATCCTACGGGAAGTATGTTAAGGTTAGCATGGGTGGGAAATCCATCCACAGTGAATTAGCAAGCTGGTATGACCTCCACTATTTTTCTTTTGGTGCTAGTGGCTAACTGTACCAACCATGGCTTATCATGTTTATGTGGCTGTAATTTACACTTATCAATAGCTCGAGGGGCCACATAACTCAAATTTGAGCCAGGGTCAATCAAAATAGATACTAGATGGTTGGCAATCATACCTTCCATCTCCACCACTAAAGCTTGGTGGTCGTCTTGTTTGTTATCCACGACTGCATAAATTCATGGCATACTCCTAGCCACCTCATTGACAGTGGTGGCGTCTTGGATGTTTTAAATTCTCCTACTGTTTTGTTGCCTGTGTGAACAAACCCTCAGTAGTTGTTCTTCTCCACAACCCCAACATTTAAAGGGTTCTTTCTTTGGGTTATACGTCTTTCCTGGGGTTGATCCAAAAGGTTTATTTCCTCTCTGGGAGGGGAAATTTTGTTGGCGTACACTTCGGGAAGGAAATCTCATGCTTGAATCCTTCTTATAGTTTTTAAATATTGGGGGTTTAAACCCCTTTTTCTAGAACCCTGAAGTATTCTTCTGCTTCTAGCCTTCACGAGGTTTTGTCTGAAGCCCAAGCTGTTCATAACAATAACGTGCCTTTCAGATAGTGTCTTCTAGGGTCTTTGGCTCGTCAAACTCAATTCTGTTATGACATTCCTTAGGTATCCCACTGATAAATCGCTGCACCTTTTCATTTTCCACTTCTATGTAGGGTATGTAACTCAGCAACTCAAGGAATCTGCTGACATATTCCTCTATGGTGATTTTCCCTATCTTGAGTTCATAGAACTCTTTAGTCTTCTCGTTGAGATATTTTTCCGATAGATACTTCTTCCTGAAGTATTTATTAAAACATTCCCAATATAGGTCCTCTTCATGAATACCTTTCACATTCTTAAGGCCTTCGCACCAAATGGAAGCCTTTCCATTCAGGTTGAAAGTGGATATTCGAGCCTTCAAGTTTTTAGAGAAGTCATGGACCCTAAAATACATTTTTAGTCCAAGTAGCCAGGCCTCTGCCTCCTCTCCCTTCTTAATCTCACCTTCGAAAGAGGTTGGTTTGGCCTTCCTGAATTCTTTGAGATTATGAATTTTGGAATTCTTTCGTTTCTTCCGTTTTCTTTGAGAATTTGAATTGATTCTGCTAATAGAAGATCCCTATGAGTCACCAGTTTCCTTTCCAGAGGATTCGTCCGACACTTGTCCCTTGTCTCCAGGTTGGACCTTTCTCGAGGTACTCCTCCCAGTGTGACCACTTAAAGGGCCATGTTTTCGTATCTCAGGTGGACTTCGACTACTCTTTTTTTGTCATCGGTCCACATGAATGGTGTCACGTCCATGCTGCAGTTTTCTTTGTATGTTGGATAAATTCTACAGCAAGACTGCATTAATTTCCATTTGCTTCTCTTGTTCTTCTATCAATCTCTTGTTGTCATCCTTGTAGCTCTGTAATTCGGCCACGAGACTCCTCATAGTCTCAGCCAGGTCCGGAGGGGTCTCTACTGCCCTCCTCTCGTCAGACTCTTCATCTATATTATGGGAGACATCCCCCACTTCGTGGAACGTCACCATTCTATATGATTTCAGTTTCCCACGGTTGATTGATCGCTTAAATGTAGACAAAACACTTGTTGTTAGATAACATTATATTAGTTCATAACCAATACATAATTCACATTTCTTAAATACATACACACACAATAGTAAGTTGTCATTATTTTCTAAACTAAGGGCTTAACAAGAATTTTTAAGAAGGGAGTAAGGTAGGATATCACCCTTTAAACCCCTTAATGTGGTCTTTACACAACTCGTCTATGAGCCCAAACAGACCAAGTGTTGTAACCATGCTTTGATACCAATTTGTAACACACCCACCCTTATGAAGGAGCTTCTATAGTGTAGAGCCTATAATTTTTTTTCTTTTTTTCTCCTGCCCGAACAAGCACCAGGCGCAAGCCCCCCCCTCCATGTGACCACTACCCGTGACCACAAGCCTAACTAAAAGGCACTTCGTGACTCTTGTCCTCAGGTATTCACATTCGAGCCAACCTTGACTCACCCGAATCCCGAACTCCCGAACTAAGAACCTATCCCAAAGCTAGCTCTGTTCCTTAACCTCCATCCATATGACTCCTCATTATGACTTGGGGCCCAACCCTCAAGAGCTTCGGGACTTCGTGTATTGCGACGATGGAAATTATTCCATCTCCTTTCTTCAGAATCCTGAAATCTGAACTCCTAATGTCAGATCAACGGTCCATAATCTCTCACGACCCAATGACTTAGATCAACTCTTCATGAATCGGGACTTCATGTTTAGTGAATATGGAGGGCCGCTCACCTTCCTTCTCTGAATCCCCAATATCTCCTTGGAAAATCAACGGTCCACGTCCTCTCTTCGATCAACGGCTGCGATCAAATCGTAAACTCGGACTTCATGAGTTCTCACGATTCCTATCTCTAAATTCCCGAGTTACAAGTTAGTGAAATGTTGATCTCTCACCATGTGTCCATTCATGATGGGCGGCTAGTATTTTTGCGGCTCCTAGATCCTCGGGTATTCTCCTCTAGTCCTTGCAAATATTCTGAGGTTTGAATCCTTGAACACCTAGATCTGCTACCACTTGTCCTCTGATAATGGATGGTTCTGATTAACTTCGAAACTTCGGGACTTCGGAAAAGTCCACTCTCCTATGCACTTTCAAAGGGTTATACCTCATGCACTTTCCTTTGGATCTCATGGCTATGGTCCTCCACACATATATCTGACGAACAAGATCTGTACTCTCCCTATGCGTGAAATCTGAACTCATAGTTACAATGGTTGAGGTTACCTCGCGACTTTGGTTTTCTGAGGTTTTGGTCGCACCAACCCATGACCTTCACGATACACGAACTTGGAATTCGTGGATCTGAGGGCTATAAGGGGTTAAATCCCACTTTCTTTCCCATAGCCAACAACCATGAAAACCCTTGGCTCCTTCTGGATGAATCTCGTCTGTCCATCCTTCAGACAAGGAAAAACTTTCCCTTTCGGTATTTTCCTATCACTATTTTCCTGAGTTCTCACCCCAAATGGGTTAGGGACTTGGGTCTAGAAATTTACACTGCACAGGGTCAGGGTAGAGTATTCTCTTCCTACCGTTGGTTTCAGGTCTGCACGATATTTCCTATCTCGACCATTTTATGACTTATGCCCAGGAAGCCCTCCGGAGTGAAACTGGGCATACAGTTTATCAATGGGAAGTATGAGTTCCCAAGGAGATGTAATCATACGCATAACATATCCATTTCACACAGAGATGGTCATACATGCATATATATATATATATATATATATATGTAAAAATCGAGAAATCATTCATCATTCTAACTCAATAATTAAGGTCGAGAAAAGACTTATCAGAATCAGACAATGTGAAGTGACTACTGGAAGGGGTGCCCGTTTCCACCCAACCGTAGGCTCAGTCACTCCAAATGAATTTACCACTAGCCACCCCCGAGGTAGACCACGATTCTCTGCAACACATCCTTTTCTTCTCACTCAGCCACAATAGGGACAGAGGTCACTCTCCTCTTCCCATAGGAACCTGGCAATGGTTTATACGATACCAAGCAAGGAGGACTAGCCTCATTTATCATCTTGTATCATAACCTTCTCTACCATTTTTTGTATCCCAATCTCTTATTTTTTCCATTCTTCCTTGAATCCTCGAGATTCGCTTCCTGTCTCTGCACTCTTCGCAAGCATGTTATTCCCTCTGTCCACAACACCTTCCCTTCTCGCCTCTTTCAGCAGGGTCACGTGTGGCCCAAATTCCCAGTCAAATGTCAAGTCTGGAAGCTTTATGGATGATTTCTTACACACCCCAACCCTCATTAACTCTTGAAGAGGTCTTCCCACCCACCAACCTGACTGTAATTCATTTCTGGGTTAGAGGACGGTTATGTTCCTAAGAAATTAAATCTAGTAATGTATTGGTTTGGTGAAGGTTAACGCAACCATCCATGGTCCCCTTCACCATTTCTTTCATATCATTCATGGTATTTCTAAGTACACCCCCCTTCAATTAGTCATGCAACACTTGTCCATTTTCTTAGTAAAAAATTAGGTTTAGATTCGTCTATCTTTCAAACAAAGTTCCATCGAATCAATATTCACACATATAAAGTTTTCCATAGTATTTTGGCCATTTATAGTTATATTTACAAACTAGGGGAAACATGGTGTCACAATATTGCTCTATAACAAAGGTGTAATGACAATGGAGTCAGACAGTTAAACTTCCCTGCGTGCATAGGGGGAGGGGGGAAGCATTGACAGAAAAAGGAGAAAGGGATAAAGGAAAGAAGGAGGAAGCCTTGGACCCAATCATGATGGACGATGACCAGATCAAGTGGATCATGGTGACAACTGGAAAGGCGCATAGTGGAGTGCCATACCAATACAAGGTGAAAACCAATAAGAGAGTTGTATCTACGAGGGAAGGATTTCCAAGTGATGAAGAGGAGGAAGAGGATCTCCAGGCTATGGAGTAGATTGAGGAAATCCTACGTGCAACATATGAGAGGAAGACAAGAGGTCCAAGAGTGGGAAGAGAAGGAAAAAATCCTATCCATATTAATGTCAGTGTGGAACCCATAAACCCATGTGTGACTAACACACCAAAGAGAACACCACCATTTAGGAAACCAAATTTTAGAAGAAGGAAGAGAAAATGAAGTACATCTACACAAGGAAAAACAATTGGGGGAGCCATTTCAGGAAGCATTAGTCAAGTATCTACATGGAACAGAGGTAATAGTTCAACTGTCAGGATGGCAGGACACGATCCCACCATCAGGTTACTAGAATTCAAAGGAGAAGTGTCGGAGGACCCAGAGAAGAACCTATTTATCTGTGAAAATATTTGGGAAGCAAAATAGATCACAGACGAGGACAATAAACTTGAACAGATAACGATCACACTAAGGGATCACGCACTGGATTGGTATATGAGTTTAGCCACAAACAATCCACCAGGGATAACCAGAATGATTGTGGATATCAAGAAGTTGTTGATAAATGAATTTCAGAAGCCAAGTTCAGAGGACCAATACATGAACGCAATGATAGAAATCCAAAAGAAACCAACAGAATCTGTATGGGAGATTGTATAGAGATTCAAGCGACCACACTAAAAATATCCAATGCGACAACAGAAGTTTCAGACATAGGCAGAGGCTCTGCAGGAATCCCTACAACTAGAAGAAAACCAATATTAGAAGACAGATATAACCATTGAAGAGTTGAAGGAGGATCTGTAGAACTTGACATTCTAGATAAACTAGAACAAAAGTAAGGACAAAGGAGAAGTCGATTGGTGTACCACATGCACGACATAAGGACACTATAAGAACGAATTTCCAATATTTGCATAGTACATGGCAGCAGGAATTCCAAATCCATAACCAACAAGAGGAATATGGTGCAAAATATGTAAGAAACAAGGCCACGATCCATATCACTGCCTAATGTTGCAAAAGTACTAGACAGTCCCAAATAGCTCATATTGCAACTTTTGCAAGTCAGTGGGCCATGATGACAAAGACTGTAGAACAATGTAGAGTATGAGAGAGAGGACATCAGATGCATATAGGGTGCAGGGAGAAATGATGATCGGGAAAGATGCACCTCAGTTTAGCAAGGTACCAACCCCATACTACACTATGCAGTAGCAGTATAATACTGTGCAACAACCATATAACAAAACACAACCACAGTACAACCCAACATAACCCCACTACAATACCGTGCAGTATAACTAGACACCTTAGTATAACACGTCGTGAGGGGATAGAGTTGGCTATAGAGGTGGAGTAAGAGAAAGAGGAGGCTTTGGAAGAGGTAGAGGACTAGTGGTATGTCACAACTATCAATAACCAAGACACTATGCTAGAGAATGTCCACTTCCACCAGTGATTTGTATGTGTTGTTGCACATCAGATCATGACACGGAAGAATTTCCTACGTTATTAGGGAAGATACAGGAAAAGAGGAATCAGAACAATTAGAATGTTTAATGGATTTTAGCAGAAGTGAGGGATTAAGGAAGAAACATCAACATAGTTACGTGTGGAGGAGCTAAAACATGGAATGACGTAGTACGACAAGAGCCAGTACAACATCATTGGGTGAAGAAGAATGTTGAATCAAGGAAACAGTTTGACATGCAGAATGAGAAGGATATATTTAAGAAAGAAAGACAAGAATTTCTAAATCCTGACACAATGTCAACCTCAAATGCCCAGCATAATAAGGAAGTACTAGAGTACGAGATGCCTCCATCATTTGATCATACCAAAGAAATGCATCCCCTGGGACAAGTAAGTACAATCAAATGTTTTTTTCAATCATGTGTAAAATTACTAAATGATCCATCCTCTCTCAAAGTATTGCAAAATATGCTAGAAATATGTAGCATAGATACGGAAGGAAATTTAGAACAAAAAATAGTCAACCACCTACATATAAGGAGAAGAACAAGTAGGGAATTTAGGCCGAATGCCAACATTGGATATTTCAACATGGGAGATATCATACTGGATCTAGGATCCGAAGTCAATGTATTACCCAAGAAGACATGGCAATGTATGGGAGAGCCCATGTTAGGATATTCACCCGTTGAGTTGAAACTGGAAAATCAACACAGATTTGTTGCAATATGGAGGCTTAAAGGAGTAACAATAGATCTGGATGGAGTGTGCACTAAAGCTGACTTCGAAGTAATAGAGATAGTGGGTGACACAACACCTTACCCATCATTGATTGTCTTGGATTAGGCATTTGATAACTAGGCCATAATCAACTTAAAGACATGGAAAATGACCTTTGATTCAACAAAATATAGGGTCATTGTGCCATTAGACCCATCAGAAGGGGAAAGGTTCATAGAGCCTAGTTGCTTGAAGTTGGAGGAAATTAGCCAGTTGTACAGAACAATTGTGCAAGATGAATATTACGTAAACCCAACTGCAGATGGGATACTCAGTTGGTGGAGCATCACCTCATGTGCGTCAGACTCTGATATGGGTTTATAGAACTGACAACAGAGGCTACACGAAGTTTCCATGGGGAACCACCCAGCTTCCATGGGGTGAACGATATAGAATCATTCTTGACACGCTACAAAGATGAAGTGTTAGAAAATCAAATACTCTTAGCGCTAGATATAGCACTCAAGGCCACACCTGGAAGAGGGTGGGGAGCACATAAGAAAACAACCAAGTATTGGTACCAATGTAAGGTGTTACTACACATTAGGATTGGTGCAGAACAAATAAGCAACCAACAACATAAATATGATGGACAGGGGGCACCAAAGGAACACTTGGAGAAGTGTAGAATGTTGTGTAAAATAACACCCCCAGAACAATGGCCTCATCATTTCATACACACATTAGAGGGTATCCCACCAAACTAGTATACAGACCAAGAACTATGCAGCAGAACTACGAGCTGGATAATACTACAACATAACTTTATAGTTACTTTCTCATTTGAACATGAGAACGCCAACATAGATGCAACACTTAAGAAAATAAGAGGGGTGATATTCATTAAGGAACTAGAAGTCTAACTCATAACAGAGGAACAACAACAGAATAGACAGACAGTGAAAGAACTGTTGTCATGCTACCATGTGCAGGAAGAATTACCACATGAAGATGATCCTAATGATATTCAGATGGAGGAAGCCGAAGGAGAAAGAGAAGTGGAAGGTCCACCTCTAGGATCATAAGTAATTGTTACACCGATCAAGGTAAAAAAATTCAACATTGGGACAGTTGAGAACCCCAAAATGGCCATATTGGAGACTACTAGAATGAGCAAATAGTGGAAAGCATAACAAATTTACTGCGTGAGTACAGTGGCCTGTTCCCCACAACGTTCACAGAAATGAAGGGCATAGCAGGAGAGCTAGGAGAAATGAAGATACCACTCAAAGCTGAGGCAAGACCGATCAGACAATGACCATATATACTAAATCCTATATATAAGAAAAAAGTCAAAGTTGATATCGATAGGATGATGGAAGCTGGAATCATAGAACCTATGGAAGAATCAGAATGGATAAGCCCGATGGTAGTTCAGGAGAAAAAACAAGGTGGGATAAGAATATGCGTCGAATTGGGGAAGCTGAATGATGTGTTCCTACATGACCCATACCCTACACCATTCACGGATGAGGTGTTGGAGAACATAGGAGGAGAGGTAGTTTATTCATTCACCAACAGATTCTTGGGCATAGATGATTTTAGGGGCGAAATTTCACTCATGGACGAAATTAAGGGGTTCCAAATTTTGATGGGGTGAACTTTTTGTATTGTATTGGTTTTTTTATTATTTTATTATTATCCCCTAATTTATTTAAAAAACAAATCCCTGATAGGGTTAGCCCAGGTTTTTATGAGGGAAAGGGATGAAAAAATAAATTTTGTCTATGAAATTTCCAACCGCAACCTCCATTCACCCGATTTCTACAGATATGGGAATTACTGATAACAAAGTCTCCCTCCCATTTGATATATTTCAGTATTTATGCTTTAATTCGCCTAAATTTCGGGTTATGAGGCAAATACAAACTTTCGTTCGCCCAGTTTAAAAAAAAGGGGGGATTTGTTACCAAGGGAGCAAAGATTTCCTTTTTTTTCTTTTCAATTTATGGAGAGTTAGTGAATTCTTCTATTGGATTTTATAGATACGGAAAAATTAGAGATTACTGGGTGTAATCAGTTTCAATTTTTGTAAAACAACTTTGGCATAGTTTGGATTACATGGGGAATGGGGGAAAGGGGGAAGTAGAATGCAACGAGATGAAGAAGGTGGTGAGAGTGAGATTGTTATGCCTACATGGATTTAGGACAAGTGAAATCATTCTGCAAAAGAAAGTTGGGAAAGGGTAAAATTTGGTGTTGGAGAGAATGGATCTTTGCTTTCCAGATGCACCTTTCCCTGCCCAAGGAAAATTAGATGTGGAAGAACATTTTCCTTCCCTTATTATGAATGGTTTCAATTCAACTCTGTAACCCTACCCAAGGAAAATCAGACATGGAAGAATATTTTCCTCCCCTTATTATGAATGGTTTCAATTCAACTCTGTAAGTAATTATTTTACTACCACGATTCCTTGTTGAGAACTTCAATTATATAAAGTTTGGTGTTGTTTCTCTATGAGGGAAAATTTTAGGATACTATGGCATTCATCTTCCAGCTTAAATCTTAAGGGAAATATTTTTTTTATATCAATGAATTTTCATAAGTTAGTTTCTAGTCTTTTTGAATGGAAAATAGAGCTCGGAAAACTTGGTGACAATCTTTTTTCAAATCCATGTAAAGATTTTCCTAGTTGTGATGCATATCATGCCCAATTTTTAAAACCCTAATTTTAATGAGCATATTCCCTCATGTATGAGATGAATAAATAAAGTTATATCTCTTATAGAAGACATATCCTGAGAGATGTATGCCAAAAAGGGACGAACAAGCACCTTGAAAATGTATATTGGTTTGTTTGATTAAAATATTTAGAATTGGCAAGAGTCTTTGTTGATGATATATGTCCAACAACCTCTAGTAACCTTCTTAGTTTTTTAATTTTGACTTCGAGCTGGTGAGACTCAATGCTAAAATGTGTCTCTCCATTTATTAGATGAACATGTTCTCTCAATGGCTTGGGAGGTTCAAACTACTCCCATGTCTAACTATGAGCGGTCCAGTTAATGCATTTTAGCGATTGCCTATGGTACTAATAATTCTCTTATTAGTCCCTGTCGAAGGCCAAGACTCTAAAGTTTTATAGAGCGTTGACCTTCAATTAGTTTGTGGTTGACCAAATGTATTTTGGTATGATCTTCAAAGTTTTGAATAGGAAAAATAAAATAATCATTTTTTAAATATTTTATTTACTTTTCTTTGACTTCCTATTGGTTAATAATCTTCAACTCTTATTGTCGAGTTTCTTTTATGCATTTACATATACCTTTATGTATCATAAGTTTGGATGTTTACATTATGGGAAATCCTGACAAGGATTTGGAAATATTGACACAAAGATCTGCATTATATTGACTGCCTAATGTCTTCCTAATGTTTTTGTAAATCCCGACATACATATTTTTAGTTGCTTGGAAAATATCTACATTATATTGACTATAAAACCCACAGAGGGATTTAATAATTGTATCCATTGTCTCCACCGTCTTGACAACATCATCAAATCGATCAATTTGTGTATGCGAGGGATTTAAAAATTTGGGCCAGATTAAAAATTGTGGCCACCGTCTCCACCGCCATGAGAACACCATCAAAAAGATCGATCCGTGTATGTCAGGGCTCCATTTTACCACCTCAATAGTACAAGATTTTCAAAGTACTTCTCTACACTGCCTCACCGCATTTTATCTTCGTTGTGATTGATTGCTTGCTACTCTTCCATCCATAGATTTAGTTTAATCTCCTGCATCCTGGTTGGGTGATTTCTACTCTTCCATCCATAGATTTATTTTAATCCCTTGCATCCCATTGGGTCGAGAGAGCAGGTGGGATGGATGGAATAGTATTCAGAATCATAGGATTGGCTTGTATGTAAGATTCATGAATATTACCATAATATAACTTTTGTGTTCTTCTTCTTTTCAGTTTTTGTGATATCATACACTTACAAGTAAGTGTATGATCTAATTTCTATCCCTGTAAATATCATGTAATGAATGAATAACTATCAATAACGAATGAATAACCATCAATAACGAATGAGTTAAAATTTTATATTTACTAGTAGAATTCATTCAAGATATTTATCAATATGATGGAGTTAGAATTGTGCATTTTGAAAAAACTTCATCCAAAATCTTGATTTCAAAATTGTGACTTCTCTTCAGATTTTTCAGAGTAGCTACATTTGTTGGCAGAATCATTCTGTTCTTCTTCTTCTCAACACCATTGTCCAGGCCGATGTGTTCTTTTGCATTTCTCTTGTACGTAACTTATTTTACCATGGCCAGTTGCTTCTCCTCCAACTTCCTACAAAACCACTGGGTGATATCGATATCGATATTTCCTTTCCACAGTCTTCTAACATCCCTGGAGTCAATATCTAGTTCCCCAAGTTGCTCAAAAATACTACTAAGTGGAAGATATCTTTGTTGAGATTCAGAAAGTTGACTAAACCTGGCATCGATTTGCAGTCTCCCTGTGTTGATTATGTCGGGACTAGTATTTCTATGGACCATGTTGTGCCCAGGAAGTATAGATCATTCACTATGAAATTAAAGGCTGTGGAAGTACCTCTGGTCTCTCTTTTCACTCGAGGTAATCCAAAGGGTTCCAAGAGAGATGACAACAATCATGGGTTGCAGAAGAAATCAGAGGATTCTGATGATAGAGAAGGAAAATGTAAGAACATGGATAGATATATCATTCCATGTGCTTGTTCTTGTACAAAAAACTAGTGTTCCAACCTATTAACATTAGACGTTCACTCCCCTTTAGCGGGTGCTTGTTCCTATATAGAAAACTGGTGTTCCATCCTGTTAACATTTGTTGTACAAAAGACTAGGGTTCGAGCATGTTCATGTAAACTAATTGGTTGTGTTGAGGCTTTTTGGGCATTGCAAATTCAAGTTATAGATACAACTTCAGAGCATGTTTTCCTCACCACTTGGTAGGCATGGGATATTGGTGTTGCCATTTTTGATAAGCACAAACAACATAACGCTGACATCTATTGCTTGTTCCATTTGTAATATTTCACTCATAAACTGGTCATTCTACATAGTTACCAAGTCTGATATGTCATAGGTTAGGTGGTGGGTCCATGTAGCGAAGCTTGAGCAGTCGCCTTGTCGGTCAAAATTTCTAAAAGCTTCACTCAATGACAGGTCGGTGGTTCGAGTCTTTATCTGCACAAAAGTTTCAATCAAACTAAAGTTAAACAAGCCTAGCGCTGGCTGTAAAGGTATCCTCCTCTCGCTTTCCTTGCCAATGTAGCTTCAGGACTTCTGTCAAGAAGACATAAAATTTCTGTCAAGAAGTCGGAAAATTTAAAGATTTTGTCTATCAAGAAGATGGATAATTTATGTCAAGAAGTCGGACAATTCAAATATTTTTGTCCGAAGCAGAATTCTAACTCTGCTCTAAAATCTGTAGTGGTAGCACTAGTTGGAAACCCAAACTCCTTTTAAATTTCATGAGGACGCACAATATCCAGAAAAAACTACTTTTACTTTCCACAGAAAGTCCACAAAAACTGTTTACAAAACCAGAAATATCGACCACTTCATGATGATAATAATAATAAGAAATTTACTAGTTACAGGTTTTCTTTTCTGCAACCTATGCTGGTTCAAAATGCATGGAGTTGGTTTCCCATCCGTCCTTTAGACACCACAACAAGTACATCGAAAGGCTATGAGTGTGTCATGGAATTTGAACTTAGGCTTGACATGAAGGTTGGATGAACCCTGGTATGTATTTCTTTTTCTTGTGTTCCATTGATTCCTGTCCATCCCCAATTTAGAGACTTCAATGGAGCACCGGGCTTCATTTGGAATTTTATTTCATTGACTCGGAGCCATTGGGTCTCATTCAATCACACATAAACTATAATCTAAGGAGATTCAATCCCACCAACTAATAACAATAATTAGGGTGTAAATGATGGCATATTGCATATAAAAGTTGGCGTAGTGTGTTTACTGATTGGCTAGAATTCATTTATTCCTCTCAGGAGTAGCTTGTTTTGGATTTGGAGCATTTCATGTAACGGGTTTGTATGGTCCTGGGATATGGGTCAAGTGGGTTATGTCATTTTGTCATTCAGATTTAGTTAATACTATTATGTGTTTCAATAATTGCAGTAATCTAGTAGTAAATGCAACTGGAGAAGATGTGATTAGTAAAGGATCTGAGTACTTTTCAATATTTTGGGAAAGGTGTTTTTCCATCTACCTCGAAAGGATTACCATGAGTTCCTAGTAACTACAATCCTGTTGATTTGGATTTTATAGCTTCCTCATACTCCAGTACATTAGCAGTTTTGGTGTTATTGGCATTGATACTTCCCTGCCCTTCTAAAGGATTTATGTTAGCAGTTTTGGTATTATTGGAATTGACACTTCCTAGACCTTCTAAAGGATTTGTGTATCCATTTTTGCTTCACGGTCAAGATATCGATTTGCATTCATATTCACTGTATTTGTTTGACCGTTTGCAAAATTTAGATTTCATGGCCACTTCAAGTATTTGCATGAAATATGTTGTATTGATTTTGAGATTATCTTAATTTGTTTTCATGTGCTTCCATTTGGGTTTGTCTAGTTCTTTACTTGCTAAACAATACCTTGGAGATTTTGCATTTTTTGTTTTCATTGGAGTTCTACTACCTTAACCAGTACTTGAGCTGGACCATTCTGTGTACAAGCATTTGGTTTATTTGACAAGGATGGTATTATAATTTTAGTCTATCTTCAATATCTTAAATAACTTTTCTGGACTATCTGAGCTTCATTGTGTAGTTTTCAAATATATTGAGGTTCTCAGTTGATAAGAGGTTTTGGATTTTTCCACTTCTAATAATTTTATAATTCTTTGTATATTCTACTAGGCAAGGCATTTTGGCTACCCATGCTAACTGTGTATGTGTGGTATTAATTGAAGTAATTTTACTTGGTTTTTTCTTTATTTTTTTCAAGTTGATATGGGGTTTCCAAATCTAATTATGGATTTAGATTTGAAATAATGAACTTCTAGTATTAGTTGTTGATCTTTTGTTTATCTCGATTTTTTTTGACATGGTATCCTTTGGACTATATCAATTGTAGGCTAAGCAATCCCAAAATTTTGGAAGCTGCAATGGACATGACAGAAAAACCTACATGACAACAGAATTCCTAAACGCAGTAGTGAAGCCAGTGTAGGTGGGTGGGCCAAAGATGAGGGTTGCTAAGGGAAAAAGTGCATTTGCAGAATTAGAAAATGCATCGGATTATCCCATGGCTATAATTTCTTCTGCTAAGGGAAAGGTTCTGGAAACTCATCCTCATTTCATAGGGACTTACTGGGGTGCAGTAAGTAATTCATTCTGTGTTGAAATAGTTGTGTCTGTAGATGCATATTTATTTGCAGGGCCAATTCTCAATGACAATAGTTTAGTGGGATATTCATTGCTATTGAACTAGGAGAAAGCTATAATTGTGCAGCCTAACAGGGTGACTGCGGGAAATAGGCCTAGTTTTGGGTGCGTTGATGAACTGTATCTTAGAATCCCTTGCGAAGAAGGTGCAACACAACCCCACATGTTTGGAAAATTATCATCATATTTTTGTACCTGAATGTGTTCCATTACAAAGTGCACCGAATGAGCCCTTAAAGGTCAATGTGTTGTTCAAACACATCCAGGCAAGGCCTCAAAAAATCTCACCAAATTATGAAGTAAAATTAGTTAGACAATTGTCTTTTAGGTAGCTTTATTCTTATGAGGTACATTTGCAGTGGGATTATTGTTGATATTCACTGATATAAAATGCTTGGTTGCATGTCCTACTAACAAATGAAATCGTTGTAATTTCTAAAACTGGTGAATCTTGGTTCAATTGCTAGAAGATTAAATTGCTAGAAAAGTGTGGGTAAGTCAAACATCATTTCTCTATAAAGGACACTCTGTAATTTATAAATCTATTGTTGCCAACAGGTGGAAACCCATTGCATATCATTTCTAGTTTCAACGTTTTGTCTATGAAGAAAAAATACTCTTTAGTCTTTTTAGCAAAATATGAATCACATAATGAAATGTTAAAGTTCAAGGTGTGTTTCGAATAGTATGGATAGGAACAAAGTTTTCTCTTCTCCTGTCCATTATTTTCTTAGCTTTACTCAGGAAATTTCGGAAGGACTAAATGCATAGGTATTCCTAATTTTCAAGAAAACTATTTCATGCCAATGTATGTTACTATTTGAATTAGAATAACAACCTCCTACGCAAGTGTGTCATGCTAGCACTCTATCCATGGTCAAGCATCCCACCTAAATTGATCCATCAATATGTCCATCAAGCATCTCCAAGGGACTAGGAGACTTAGTGCTCTCCTAGCTACGTGAAAACACTTTTCGAGTAGCCCCAAAAGATAACAATGTTCTATCTTCTTCTAGACTATTTGATGGTTTTGGTTCTTTCCTAGAGGGTTTTGCATCATCTATGTTTGTGGTTGCTTCTTTGTCTATTGTTGATTTTGATTATGGAGTTTTTGTTGCTAAGTTCATGGTCACTTACACCAATTCTGTTGTTTGTTGTTAGTACTTGGCCAGAGATGTACAGGTTCTAAATCATGCTTCAATGCAACTGATTTGTTTGGCCACCTCTGTTTGGACCATGGTGCCCACATTAACTTCAGTATCTGAAATCTCTTCATAATCTATCCAAGGATGGTTTAAGGAGTAGATTCTATCAAGTTTGGATCCCCAAGAATGAAAGAGAGGATATGACAATTACCATTAGAGATGGGTGTCATGAATTTTCACTAACTTGGTTTAGGGAATGCTCCCACTACATATGAGGTTGATGAATATTGCTTCTGAGTCTTTCCCGAGGAATGTTTTTAGGTTCACTAATATTTAGAAGGCAGTTTGTTTTTCTTTACTTGTAGAAGCAATATAGATCAAGAGGAAGGGAATGGATTCCTTTATCACTATGTCACAAGCATAGACAAAAATCTTGCTCAAGTCTTTTTCCCAATTATGATAAAATATTAATATCCTTATTTTATTTTGATCTAAAAACAACATTTTGGTAGATGCTTAACCAAAAGGTGATTTAGAAGCTAAACTTCACAACCTTATGTTTGATTTTTGGTTGTGCCCATATATAGATGTCAAAGCGATGGAAGTAATTTTTGTCTCTTTCTCAATTCAGAGTATGATTTTGGGTTGCATTCATAAAATCAGCCTAAAGGGGAAGGGTGATAGGGTTCGAGCTTCCAAATTTGTTGGATGCATACTTACTTAAAATCTTTCCAAACATATAATTCAACAATTTATACCTTGGAAAAAAGGTTAAAGTATCCTTTAAGGAGTCAATTTAAAATTTAGACAGTTTTTAAAGTGAATGTAAATAGATTCTAGGTTGTGTAGGTTTGTTTAAATTGTCTTGTAACAGATTGCATACAATTATACCTTTGTCAATGCCTTCTAGCAACACTGGTCATCTCGATTCTCTGTTATCCTCTTGGATGCAGAGGTACTAGATTCACCTATAGGGATCTTGCACCTGCACTAGATGCATACTGGGTTTTGGGATCCACACCCAAAACTCCTTGTTTGGGGAGTTTCTTCACTAGGTTCATTTTTTATCATCTGAATGGCACAAAATCAGCATGCAATTTGTTGGGTGTGTTTCCCCTGCTAGAAAATTTCTCCGCAGAGGTGTCAAATCTTGGAAAAAATGATAGAAAAAAGCATACGTGGTGGGTGTCAATGTCTTGTCTCAAGAGGAAAGCATTCATCTTGTTAAAGGCATGTCTTGTTGTGCCCTTAAATTATGTTTTTGCGCTGGCTTCTATGGTTAAAAAACACATTAAATTTGTAATGTAATATATGATGTGTTTTTCCAAAAAAATGGCACTTTGGTGGCACACTGTTCTATGTTGTCAAAAATTGCTTTAGAGTTTGCTTGATGCTAAGTGTCATTTTTTGGGTTCATACCCAGATTATTTTTTTTTGCCCCTTACTGATTTTCATTTGTTTGGCTCATACCTATATTAATGTTTGTTGCCCCCTTAGTAAAGTCATATGTTATAAATTCAAAGTTTTTTTTTTTTTTTTTTTTGTATCTGCCTGTTATTGTCATCATTTAATCAATAACAAAATAACACTAACACCAAAAATCCAATGAGTGATGAAAGATAAATTATTTTCTTTGATGAGGGACCTACTCTCATGGTGCTCTTTTGGTAGGTATAATTGCCTGTTTATTTGCAAGAAGTTTGTTCCCTATACTAAATGTGTGTTTGGTAGGTATGAGTTACAAATGTAGTATGGATCAATTGGTTGGTCTGTAGGAGCAACACTAGGATATGTTCAAGCAATGGCAGACATGCATGTAATTGCATGCATTGGTGATGGAAGCTTCCAGGTGCAGATGCAAGGATTTTTATTTCAAATTTTGAAACATTGTTTTACGATTAACAATGACCTAGTACCAATGTCTATAAAATTTGAAATATTGAATTCCTTTGAATTATCCGTTTTATCCAAAAATTAGTGAGTATTTATCCCCAAGTGTATTCTTCCTTATTTGAATAGGTCACAGTCTAGGATGTGTCTACCATGATTCGAAATGGGTAGAATTCTATCATTTTTTTTATTAAAAATGGAGGATACACTATAGAGGTCGAAATTCATGATGGAGCATACAATGTAATAAAGAATTGGAACTACACCAGTGTAGTGGATGCCCTTCATAACGATGAAGGGAAATGTTGGACTATCAAGGTGTTTTTTCTTTATATTCAAAGCATGGTCAACCCTTTTACAAGGATTTCTTGTTTCTTTTGTGATATGGGAGTATTTGGTTGCTTGTCCTTTTTTCCATTTGTTGAGGCCCACTTCCTAAATGACTCCTTTTCCTTAAAAAATACATTATTGTAGACTTGGGGACTTCCCTTTTAATTGGTCAGAACTCAGCTTCATATTGGACTGTTTTCTCTACTTTTACAAGCCAGTATGTCAGCTGAGGGACAACTATATTTCTTGTTTGGAACCTTTGTAGTTGTTACTTTCACTAGTAGTTTCTGTGTTGCTCAACTAATTGAGGGACTAGTTAAGCAAGAAAATAACTTGTGCCTCAAGAAAATCAGAATGATCTGAATCTACTAGTTTCTTTTGTTGATTCTTATCATGTATCATTTGTTTGCAGGGTGTGGATTTATGTGGGGTAGTGGGCTTTGGGATGAAGCATGATGTTATAAGGTGTTGATATCGAGCTTATTACCATTTCTATTTTTAGTCCCTGCTATTCATTGTCACTGAGGCATGTGTTGTTGGCTTCCATATAATTGTTGAACTTTATTTTATAGGTCTTTGTTTGTTCATTTTTAGACTCGTCTAACTGGTTCTTTTATCATATCAAAATGGGTAATACTTAATCAATGATATTATGTTGGTTCTATTGGGGATACTTCTGAAATTCTATTTTAAAAATCCATGAGCTTCAAGTATCCATCCAAGACTAGTTTATAGGACACAATGCATTTTATAGAGCTTGCTATGTTCCGTATTTGTAACCACACGCTTCTTTTATCGGTCTCTACTCTGTGAAATAAGAGATTGATCTTTCCCTCCAAGGTGGTGTGTTCACCAGGGAGCAAGAAATGAATTTAAACCATCTCAGAGAGGAAGTGAGGGGAAGGCTCAATCTCACTGGTACTTTTCTGGTATGATTTGACATAGAATTGAGGAGGGGAATTGGTCACTTATGATGTATGGTTGAACGGATATCCTGTAATGGGGAATTATCCTTCCTCTCATGGTCTGGTGGCAAGTCCTTCTCTTTTTTAATATAATGTAAGAAAGAAAGCAATATAGTAAATTGCCTTGCATATAATTCCCTTCAAATAATTGTATAGTTTCTCCAAAAAATCAAGAAACATTTTGATGACAGGATTTCAGATTCATTCAAATAAGACCCGTTTTTAAGCTATGGTTTTAACGAGAAAGTTAACCTCAGAAAAACATGAAATAGGAACCCTTGAAATAGGGTTATGCATAAGCTTTTTAAATTTGTTGCGAAGGCTGGTTTTAAATTCAGTCCTCCTCCAAATAATTTCCAATATGTTCAATATGTTTAGCTAGTTCATTGAAGTATATGTTGGTGATTGAATATGGATCAAAAATTCATATTTAACACAGACAAGACATAACTTACTCAAACTGAAATTATATTATTTTAGCCTAAGAATTAAGATATTGACGGTTTGAACTGATCAAGCCTCTACCTCTATCTCAATCCTCCATGTAGATCTTCTCCTCAACCACTTGAGCTAGACCCTTTTGAGTCGTAAGCTTGAGGGTTTTGAACATACAAATAGTTTTTGGTAGAAAATTTATATTATGAAGGTAGGTTTTCAAACTTGGGACATCTCTCTCTTGATGGATATTGATAAATGAAAACATACACTTATATGTAGAATCAAGGGGAACATGTGATGAAATTTAGTAGTAGCGGCCTCATGAATGTAGAAACCAAAAGAAATATTTGTAACCGAATTGAATGGGGAATTATTTGTGTCAAGAATGAATTATTAGAGAGTGAATTTGACAACCAATAAGTTCCCTGAGATTCCTTTGTAACCATTGTTTTTCAATTTCCAGTGGGATTGATGCCTAAAAATATCCTAATTGGAATAGAGATTGCAAATGGCCATTTTTGAAATTTATTAAGAAGGGGGTTTGGCACATGATTTGTCTCTAAGTCAAGATTATGCTTGTTACCCCTCATATTGTAGGATGAGTAAACTTGCGATTTTCATCACATTACAAGTTTTTCATGATGACATTTATGGAGAATTCGATGGATTAGGGGTAGACACCTCTTTTGATGTTGGAGATGATGCTACTGTTTGATTGGCTTGTGGTGGATTGTCATGGTTCCTCTATTGGCTTTCTCATCATGGTGACATATCATTGATGGATGGATTAGCTAGTTAGTGGATAGTTGGTGGTGATGCTTGCTTCTTCATATGACTTGTATTGGCATCATGATGTTGTGCTTGATATGTTTTTCATCATGTATTACTCCTATCACATATGTATAAGGGTTCTATCGCTCCCAAGGGGTTGGAAAATGATGGTGTGAGTTGAAATATGATCACCTTAGTGATTATTGATCATATTGATGTCTTTATTTGGTTGGCATCATCGTAATGCAGAGTGCTTGGCATGTGCCCCTTTCTTTCACATGGTTTCACACTCTTTATGGGGTAATTTGGCATGCTTTAGGATGATTTGAGACCTATTATTGGAGCTCTATAGATTATATGTCTTGGTTTGACACTTAGATTAGTTTATGATCCTATGTGGAGCACCCCACTTCATTGCAACATATGTGGAGACATATACACACTTTTCATACTCGTGTTGCTTCAATAATGAGATCATCCTTCTCCATTGATGATATTCGATCTTGGCATGATGGACTCCTTGTTTGAGGAGAGCGCTCTTCCTTTACACTCATTTTTAGATTTTTTTTTATCCGTCTCAATGATTATGTTTTACATGGTGTAACATAGTTTGAGTCTCATTATGTAGATTCCTTTTCTTGATTGGATACTCTTGGCACATGGATCGAGTTGAAGTACCATTCTTAGTGGAGTGCTCCATTGATTCCATCTTATTTGTACATATGTTGAGGCATGGTCTCTGCTTTATGGGGTTGTCCCTTTCGTTTATGGATCGAATGGATGACTTAATCATATTCACCTTTTAGGATCTACTATATTTATATTATATTTTCTTTGAAAAGATTTATTGGTTATTTAGAAAGGAAAATGAGCTCTAGTTAGCTAGGTGAAGAGAAAAATGGTCTATGCACTAGGTTCCTATGTGTTCATCATAGGAGACCTATTAGCAAGAGACCAACATTACTCTAATGAAATTATACTTTTATGCCAAGACTAAAAGAGAATTACATGTATCCAGTGGAGGATGAGAGAATGTTTATTACACTATCATTCTTGAAGTCAAAGTTGAAGAACATGATTGAAAAAAAATCATTACATAGTTTCTACTAATAATGCACATGTTATGGAGAGTTTCATGTAACTAAGAAATACATATGATTATTGGTTCTTGTATCACATGACAAAAATAACTTTATATATGCTTCAAGATCATTCATTTCTTCATTACATTTCTACAACTCAATTTTGGGAATCGGTATGTAGTAGGATCCAAGTGACATACATTTTATGTACTACCCTTAATGGCATTAAAATGGGTGATAGGACTTTGAATGTGCACAATACTGCTACCAGGTATAGATATACACGATGCCATAATATCCCTTAACCTACATCTCTTATTTTCCATGCTTACTTATGACAATCTAACTGAGAATTTCTCTTTTTCTAAGGCCTAATCTATGCCCAATATTTATTACAAGTTATGTGTCCTTTTAATTTTTTATAAGACAATAAAAATATAAGGGATAAAAGAGACCTCTCATCCTTGGAAAGGGGTCAATTTTTAGTACAAATGGATGATTAGAAAGGATGTCATGCATGGAATGTGACCTATCAATATTCTTATACTTTTGGAGTTATTGATGAATAGAATTATGTGCACTCCTATTTAATAACATCTTGTGGTGAACTTGTTTGAAGGGTCCTTTCATAATTGATGAATTAGTAATAAAGAACCCATAATAGAAGTGGTAGAGAAAATATTAATATATCCTAATCTTGACAGAAGTGGTGGTCACGATCAACACATATGAACTTTGTGGTAAAATATCATCAGAACTAATAGAGTGATATGCATAAACATAACCACTAATGCTTGCAACATTGTTTGGAGGATGGAGAAATTACGTTTCTTTTTCCAAATATGTAAAATGAGTATATTACAGTTTAATGAATACATTTTCCTATTATTATACATGGTTTTATACATTATCAAAAAAATCGCCAAGACTTTACAAGGTTTTATAACTCAGTGAAAGATTCACCAATATTTTATAAGAGTTTATAATTCAATGAAAGATTTTCCAAGTTTTTACAAGATTATATAATTGACTAAAATATTCGCTAAAAAATTATAAAGACATATTATATTATTGATAAAATAGCCTTCAATTTTTCCTCTGTACCATGAGGATTCACCCATATATTATACATATAAATTTAGGGGGGGTTCTTAAAATCACCTATGTTCTTGGGATACCATCAGATAAAGATAACACCAAAAGATAGATACAAGACCACTTTTTCTACAGAATGGGGATCCTACCAGTACATGGTCATGTTGTTTGGATTAAATAATGCACCAACAATATTTTTCAGAGTAGTCATAGTTGCATTTAAAGAATTCATCCACCAGTTTCTAGAAGTATACTTGGACTATTGGACAATCTATAGTTTGCTGAAAGACCATGTAGGGGTCTTGCGAATAATGTAAGAAAGATGCAGGAAGTGCCAGATATCATTAAACATCAAGAAGTGCATCTTTGAAACACCTTTTCAGATACTATTGGGCCATATAGTATGCAAGCAAGGTTTACTAGTAGATCATGCCAATATTGTAGTAATCATTAACTTGCCACCACCAAAACAATTCTGTCAACTAAGAGCGACATTGCGACACACAAGTTACTACAAATTTTTTATAAAAGGGCATGCACAGATCACTGCGCCTATGGAGAAACTACTAAGGAAAGATACAAACATGCAGTGGAATGAGTATTGTCAACACGTTCTGGATACGCTGAAAGAAAAGATGGTAACAAAACCAATGCTAGTATTCCTAGATTGGGATAAGAAATTCCACGTACATGTAGATGCCTCATCCATAGCACTTGGAGCTATTCTGGCACAACCAGGACCGAGAGAATTGGATCGTCCTATAGAGTTTTATAACAGAAAAATATCAGAATCAGAGCATAAATACAACACTACAGAGAGGGAAGGCCTAGATATGGTCTACTCGCTTCATAAGTTTAGACATTACTTACTGGGGAAACATTTTAAGATGTTCACAAATCATTCAATGCTTAAATACATAGTCAACAAGCCAGTATTGGGGGGGAGAATTTGCAGATGGTTATTTTTGTTTCAGGAATTTGAGTTTGAGGTAATAGTTAAACCAGGGAAGTTGAATGGAGGACTAGATCACCTGTCAAGGATCATGAATGGGGAGGAACCTAAAATTCTAGAGGAGAATTTTCTGGAAGCACACTTATTTTCAGTCTAGATCGTTGATGAATACTTCACAAAAATTATCTAGTACTTGAGTATAGGGAATGCGCCATAGGAATATAACACTGCGTAGAAGAAAAACTTGGTAGTTCAGGTTGTAGACTATTAGTTGATTGTAGGACACTTGTACAAAATGGGCGCAGATAGAATCTTGAGAAGATGTGTGCTAGAACATAAAATACCAAGGGTTTTAGAAGAATCCCATGAGGGAATAGCAGGAGGACATTATGCAAGCAAAGCTACCACGTAGAAGGTATTACGTGCAGTACTATGGTGGCTAACCATTCACAGAGACTCAAAAGAGTATTGCTAGAAATGCAATGTATGTCAGAGGGTTGGTAAACCAAACAGAAGGGATGAGATGCCCCTACGACCAAAGATAAATTTTTAGGTATTCGAAAAATGGGCAATAGATTTTGTGGGACCAATTAACCCACCAACAAAGAGGACAGGAGCAAGGTACATCATCACTGTGATAGAATACCTGACAAGATGGGCATAAGAAACACTAGTCAAAGATTGCAGTGCAGAGACAACAACACACTTCCTGTTAGAGCAACTGATCACTAGATTTGGTTGCCCCTGGATTTTGATGAGTGACCAAGGAACTCATTTAATTAAAAATACTATTAAGGCTATGACTAAGGATTTTGAAGTCCATCATCAAAAGAGTACACCATATCATCCACAAGAAAATGGAACAATAGAAGCCTTTAACAAAATTCTGGAAAATGCACCGATGAAGATCTGTAATGTCAATAGGGATGATTGGGACCTAAGGATACTATAAGTATTGTGGGAATACAGGACCACATGCAAAAAGTTGACAGGACAAATTCCATTCATATTGGTATATGGACAAGAAGAAGTGGTGCCACTAGAATTCTTGGTACCCAGTCTATGTGTAGCAGCGATTACGAACATGATAGAATGAGGCACAGTACAGGATAGGATGAATCAATTGATGATCATGGAGGAAGATAGGATTCTAGCAGGGTTCTACCAGGAAGTCCAGAAAGCAAGGGACAAATCTTGGCATGACAGACATATCAAGAGGAAACATTTCAAGGAGGGAGAATTAATGTTGATGTATGATAGTAAATCCCTTCAACACCCAGGAAAACTCAAAATGCACTCATTAGGACCATACGAAGTAAAAACTATAAAAAATGGGGGAGTTGTACAATTGAAGGACTTAGGAGGCATAGAAATCAGAGGGATGATCAATGGGAGCTGACTGAAGTTGTACAAGGACAGTTGACCACCCACAACATAAAAGTCACTGCGCAGTTAAAAAAAAAAAAAGATATAGTGCAAGACATCAAAAGATAACAACAGAGTCATATTGCACCAAAAATAGAAGGAGCACGCATGCTCGCCAATGCTAGTGCGATGAAAAAAAATCCAATGGTCACTACAAAAAGGAAACGAGTAGGAAAGGCAGATACAGAAAAAGAAGCGCCAACTGGCGGTGACTATCAGAATTGAAAGCCAGAAACGAATTATGGGATGACACATTAATCGTGCCAACTGGTGACGACAAGGGAAATCAATGGAAAGTATGTGAGAATCGATGATTCAATTAAAATGCAATCACAGTAACATATTTGACAAAATTCACACAACATTGATACAAAGCAAGCATGCGAGAGTGGAAAGGTTTTTGTGAAATCAACAACATACACATGCCAAGGAGGTAACAGTGCCCAAGAAACCAAGGACACGTTAGAGAAAGGCACAACATAAAAAAGGAGGGACATACAAGACAACTGCATAGATGGGGAATAATAAAAACACATATATGCCCTAGGTAATGTAGAAACAGGCTGAGGTAGCACAAGGAACTACATCAAGTGTTATCCCACAAGAGCAAGGCCATAATAAGAGGCCAGTCACCCAGACAGGGGGTGATATGGATTTTATGAGAAGAACAAAATGAATACATATTATTAACAGGTGTTTAACACACAATAATAGAGATACAGTAAAACTAGTTTTCTATTCAATAACGAAATAAGCTGAAACTGTAAAACGCAGTGGAAACAAGATTGTTGGAATGGTGGCGGCTTATCTCTGAGAAGAGATGCGACGATAGCATGCATTCGCAAGAAGAAGGTTACAATGAGGATCTGAAGGCATTTTTAAAATAATAAATAATTCAAAAAACCATAGACATCCAAAAACCTAACCCTAGGAGATGAAGCGCCAAAAGTCATGTGGGCCCCGTTTGGGTAAGTTAGTAAATCAACTTCCCGGGATCGTAATGTTTGCATACGATATCTGTTTTAGGCGTGTGATAGCCTGTTGGAAAGGTATCATCAAGGAGATTCATTTTGGGGGATCAATTATTCCTTTGACTATCATTGATAACCTCGATCCCCAAAAACCTTCATTTAGTCCCTCAAAATGGCCCTAGAAGTTAAAATTGTTAAAAAAAGGAAATTGCCAAAATTGTCAGAAAACTATTTTGAGCCAGTTGGAAAAGGTGGGTGGCCACCGATATCCATATATATCAATCCTCCCTCCTTAGGAAGCAATGGTTTCCATTGCGTTGAGGTCCCCCATCAGATGAGGAAATTTCTGCTGAATTTGGCCCCGGGTGAGCCACTTGCCTTGGTGCAGGAGTTGCCTTGCTTTGACGACTCGATAAAGCTGGATCCTTTGTTGTCAAGTTCCCTTGATATGTCTATCCACAATATGATCATTGGAGCCCTATTGTAGGCAGTCATGGTTGAGATTTTTTGGTGTCAGTTGTTCTGCTACTTTTGAGATGTCCAATAATGGTGGGAAATAAGGGCAAAGGAGATCCACATTGAACACTGGGTGCAGACCAAGGAAAGGAGGAATTTTGAGCTCAAAAGAATTATCCCCCATGGCCTTGGTGATAGTGTATGACCCATAACGGAGTGGGAGAAGTTTCGGATGGGGCCCTGTAAGGCATTCTTTCTGCAAGTGCAACCAAACTTTGTCGCCCACTTGAAACTTATGCGGCACCCGATGTTGATCATGGCACTATTTGTACTTTTCATTGGACTTCTATAGGATATCCTGAACCTGTTGGCGGATGTGCTGGATCCTCTCAATGAACCGGGTGGCTTTTTCATCTTTAGTTGGAGCAGAAGATGAGTTAGTTGAGGTGACCGCAAGGGGAAGTGCAGCATCTATGGGTCCCAATGGTTGGAATCCCAACCCCACTTGAAAGGGGCTATGACCGGTTGAGCTATGCAAGGCTCGGTTGTAGCTATGTTGGACATAGGGAAGGCTCTCATCCCATGTAAGAGGGTTCTTTGAATTATACATGTGAAGGATATGCACAATCATTCGATTTACAACCTTGGTTTGGCCATCTATATGGGGGTAGAAGGTCATGGATTTGGTGAGCTTGGTGTCCAGCAATGACCAGAGGCTTGACCAAAATGTGTTGAGAAATCGACTATCCCGATATGAGACAATGGTTTGTGGGATTCCAAAATGTACCTAGACTCGTTCAAAGAAGAGCTTGGCAGTGGCCTCTGTTGTGATGCTCTTCTTGCAGGCAACCAGAATTGCCATCTTAGAAAAGAGATCAACAACCACAAAAACACAGTCATTTCCCCACTTGTGGGATAGGAGGCCCGACATGTATTCCATTGAGATGGATTCCCATGGCCTGTCAGGAGTAGGAAGAGGGGAGTACAGGCCTGTTTCTTAGTGACCGGTTTGGCAATAGCGCAGTGTTGGCAGCCAATTCAATTTTTTCCATTGTCCTATAAGCTGCCTACACCTATGTCTCCTGAACTTCAAATTATCGCTGCATTTTGCAAATAGACGATACTTTTATTTCATGTGACACTTGAAAATCGGTCTCGATTTAGTTTTCACGACTGTAAGCGTGAAAAATCCTCTATCGTTATCTGAACTGTCATGGTCTTTTATTGATATTTTGAGTGGCACTTTACCTTTGGTTTATCATGTGGCTTAAAATATTTTTCAAACTTTGCCTATTCTTACTTTGATTGCACAACTTGATTTTTATTTAATTGGTAAAGCATTGAGCATATGGAGACTTTCCTAGTCATTGATTTACATATGGGTCATAGTTTATTTTTGTTTATGTATATAATGTGATCCTTATTATTATAATCTCTTGGCTTATAGATTTTATGAAATCAATTGTCACCATGTTTTAAAACCTTTGATCAGAATGTTTGATTATGCAATGGCGCGTTGGTTAAACATTTGGGTTTTGATGGTTTGAATTATTACAATGGCACATATTTACTTTGGGTTTGATTTCACATTGAACATTCATGGTTTCAATAATACAATGGTGCATTGGTATATCATCCACTGTTTGATTTTTGGGTTGGCCGATTAATATGGTTTGAATGATGTTATGATTGATTGAACATCATTGTACTTTGTCATGGTGGTGGATAATCCCAACACCCTCGCACGCGCACATTAATTTGCTTCCCCTTCCATCGTTCGCAACTGTTAGCCCAAACGATTTTGCTCCCGTGTGTTGTTGTTTTCAATACCAAACCCTGACCATGTGCCCGCACCATGGCTCCATTTGTAAGGGCTGAACCCAATGGTTGCCAGGCGTTTTTGATGTTCGACAATGCTTACAGTGACCTTGAGGAATTTGGATGGCTCCCGTTCATACAAAAGTTTGATGGTTTTAACCCTTGCGTGGCTCGACAATTCGCATTAACCTTTGATGGCTACCGAGCCAAGGTTGGGGATATCCAGTTGGAAATTAACGAGCAATTTCTCAGTTTAGCTACTGGTCTGCCTGCCACTCGACAAAGATGGTCCAAAAATTGCAAAGTGAAAGAGGTCCCGTGGACACTGCTCTTCCAGTCGTGTAGGGTGAGCTCCTGTGACAAAGGTTTGCCAGCAAATATGCTCAAGCAACGTTGGCACGACTTGCTGATGATAACCAAACAATTTGTCACTTGCGAGGGTCGGTATGGGTTTGTTTTCTTATATCACCTTCATTTACTGATGGTTTTCATGGGCTATGAGCTTAATATGCCTTATTACTTGCATAGGAGTCTGTTTAAAATGTCTAAAAGATACAAACGGAATCAGGCCGATAGAAGCCTTTTTAACTTTGGGTTGATTAAAATGATTGTTGTTTATTATTTGGGGTTACACCGAGACTGTGGGAATGATTTTCTTAATCGCAATAATTTTGAGGATTCAAACCCACCACAGGTTGAAAAACCTGTGGTGAGTGAAGGCAGGTCTGTACCCCCGGTACCCTATAGTATTTTGTTACCTAAACCCTTACCCGACTCACCTATTGACCTACCCAACTCTGTGACCAAGGATGTTGAGAATGTTAAGCCCGTGGGAAAGAAACCTAAAGACAAACCTACTACGAATTCCAAAGGAAAAAAGAATGCCCGATTAATCTCTCGCATGGCGAGAAACAAACCGAAACCTCCTGCCAACCCTGACCCTATCATGGTGAGTGAAGATTCCGACTCAGAGGTGGAACGTTACCTGGAAAGTGAGTATCCATATTCGAAAGGTCTTTATGCCAAACCCGCATACGATTTTGTGAAAAACCTACCACCTTTCTTGCAAGATGACCCTAATTACCCAAGCATTGAACTGCCTTGTGAAACCCCCGGTGATTCGTAAAAACCCTCCCCTGCTCTACCTCAACCAGCTATGCCACCCTGTGATCAGTGCAGCTCATGGTTAGAAAGGTACTATCTTGATGTGCCAATGCTATAGTCTAGAATTCATTCTCTAGAGGATCAAGTTGCAAGGCTTACCCGACAAAAGGCTGAGCTTCTGACCACTAATAAGAAATAGAGAACAACAGGTTCTATTTTGTTCAAGAATGTGGAGTCAGCTACAGTGGTCGTGAATTCAAAATTGGCATAGCTCGAGCAGCCTCACTGGTATGTCTATCACTTGTTTATATAACAAACTCATAGCTTTGTTTACAGTGTGGATTTGCTCTATCACATTATATGCATTATGTACATAGTTTTGATTGATCGAATTTCGTTTCCTAGTTTAGCTTCGATTGGATTTTCTTCGATTCGATGGATTGTGCTGTGGATTTGATTGGTTTGACTTAGTTTAAATGGGATATTTTGTTGCTAATTGAAGTCACTATATCTATTATAGACACAAGTTGTTTCACATTTCAATTTTGAACACAATCAATGTTTCGATTCAAATTGGTTATATCGTATACGATATGGTTGGTAATGATGGTTAACTGTTACGGTTTTATTTACATTTGACTTTCAACCAGCTCGGATACAGTTTGGATTATGTTTAATATAATTTTGTTTTATATCCACCCAAATCGTGAATTGATACAAACTGTAACAGTTATATCCAGCCGGTTGATTCGTATTGGTCTACTCCACCATGTTATCAGTTCGTTTGGAGTGAACATGCTGTTTGAATTCGATTCGAGGAACGAAATCGACTGTATCCAGTATCACGATTTGTTTCTATAATTAAACTCAGTCGTAATTCGTTTTTATTATTTTCCCAGTTTACAATGGTAATCTTTGTTGATTCTATTACGATCCTGTTTGTTGACTGTGCAAGAAATTCGTTGGGTCGACACTATTGAGTATGATTTATGTTGAACACAATCGAAACAGTCTACCTATCTTTACATTTGTTGAGTGATATGAATCTGTTGTTATGGCTATAACGAGTCAATGATGGTTGTATTGGATTAAATTGTATCACCTACGATATGATTTGCTATCGATTTTAATTGGATATGGAATAGTCTTATTTTGACCCGATTTTATGGAAAAATAAAACAGAGTATTCTCACCCCTGTGTCCATTAAAACACTTTCGACTATGTTTCATATTAAATGATAAAATCATTTGAATCATTGGTGGTTTGTTTTGAATGATTATTAGAAATAACATTGGATTTGATTATTTTAAAAAACATTTGATTTGATTTCTATTTGATCATGTACGCTATTTTAGACTAGCTACAGAATCAGATGATTCTATAGCTGAGTCTGTAAGATTAGTTTTTTATTGTTTTGTTGATGAAATATCTTTCTAATTTGATATTTTTGGTCTATTGCAGGTAAATTCGAAATTGCAGTAGAGTTAATGAGCAGTTGGGGGATATTTCAAATATTTCACTTGCATTCTAGTTTCCTAGTTTAGTTGATTTTGGGATATCTCCCAGATTATGTAAAACATTTTGATATTATCCATAGGGAGGTTTTACCCTGTGGAGAGACTTATATATACTTATGATTTTTGTAATAATGTTCATCCTCATTCGTGGGAGAACAAGGATACGGAATTTTAATATAGACTGAAGCAGAATTTGGTGTTTTGTCACAGCTTTAACTTCTCATTATATCAACATTTTGTTTCATGTTGTGTATATCAATTTGTATCTGGTTAATGACTACATTAGATACCTTAATCATGTGCAAATGACATAATTTTAATTATTGTAATACATATCTGGTTTCTTCCAAGTGTATAAACGACATAACAATTGTCTAATTCAGTTTGTGAATGACAGGTTTATCTTCTTCATAAGTTGAATTATCAAATATAAGTTTTTGCATAACAGGTTTCCCTTATTGCAGAGATTTATAATCATATAGTTGTTATGATCTTTTATGTTTTGTTTGTCCTATAAATCACTCAAAGAGCAGCACAGACAATCGTTTACGAAAATCTTTGGAATAAACGGTGCGAGTTTCCTTCCTCCGACCAGCTTTGAAGTCATCATACATGGGAGAAATTAAGAGCGCTGCCAGGTCAGTTAGTCTTTTGTTTACTGTTTTTATTAGTAGTCAATTCAGATATTAGTTAAAGTTAGAGTAAATATATTAGATCGTTTAATTTCAGTAATTTTATTTCTTATTCATAAAATCAAAAAATCAAAAATATCTCTGGCTGTCTTAGGGCAGAAAGTAAATGAGTTTTACCGGTTTTATTCAAATCTGCAACTTGTAGATAATGTACATTTGTGAATAAGTTGTAATTTAATTAGTAATTAGACATTTAATTGTTAGAGTTAGTGTAATAGTAATTAGTAGGTTGTATATATATAATAGTTAGAGTAGTTCATATTTAGTTTTAGTTTGATTTTGTAGTTTGTTTTAATTAGATTAGTGTATTAGTTTGTTTCTTTTTATTTATTATTAGTTAGTGTAGTTTCTTGTATTTAGTTTTATTTAGTTTAGTTTAGTTAGTTTTAGTTTATTTAGTTAGATTAGTTAGTTTAGGTTAGTTTTCTCTTTGGTTTTCTTAGGACCTTAGAGCGGCCAATGGAGCCGTTAAACCCGTCAAGGTGGTTCATTCCAAATGGCTTGGATTATTTAGACAACCCCGGACCGGTTCCACTCTCTCAGTTGACAGACGGTCAATTTCGCCCGTCAACAAATGGCGCTAGAAGGAGGGCCTGAACTTAATTAATGGCACGAGGCAGTCGCAAGACTCCCCCCCCACCTAGTCACACACCTATAGTGACTAGAAGCCATTCACAAGATAATATCCCCCCTCAAACAACAACTACTTCAACCAAAGATCCATAGATCACAGTTGAGCCAGCAACCCCTAATCCTATAGGTGGTGATTTCCAAGGGATCGTTCGTCAATCTCTTATCAAAACACATAGTGACTTAGCTAGTCTTAGGCAACCAAACCGCCCATGGGGTCAACCTTTAGACTTCTCTGATATCAGAGAACAGTTAGGAAACATCGACCTCGTTGTGAATTCTCCAGATCCAAACACAAATCCTACTGCAGGAGGATCTGGGATACCTCCTTCACCACCTCCCTCATCTCCTTCCTCTTATGACAAAGGCAATCCACCTTCTCAGCCTTCCACAGCCACTACCCCAATGGAAAATCAGAACAACCCTGCTAGACCCTGGTTGGACCAGGATGCTGTAGCCGTACCTGGAGCCTAGCACCCTTTACCTAAACACCCAGAGAAATGGCTTCCTAAGTTTGATCCTGATTCAAAACAGATAGCTGAAGATCATATCAAAAAATTTATGTTAGCCATCAGACTCCGTAATGTTGAACATGAAGACGTTGTCTGTAGGTTGTTCCCTTACACTTTTGAGGGTAATGCATCCACTTGGTACTTTTCCCAACAGCCTCATACCATAGTGTCTTTGGAAAAGTTTGAGTCATGATTTTTGGAAAAATTCGGAGATGGTAAACCTCCGGAAGTCTTAGTCATGGATCTTTCAAGCTTAAAGATGAACCCGAAAGAAAAAGTTAAAGATTTTAATCAAATATTCCTAACACTTAAAAATTGAATCCCTGCAGATTCTATGCCTGCTGAAAGTCCTGTAATAGCTTACTACACTAAAGCTCTACATTAAAGTATAGCTATTTGGGTTAAACGATCCAAAAAGGCCACGTTGTTAGAAGCCTTCAAAGAGGCTACTCAGATTGAAAAAGATATACTTAGTCTTAAGGACTCTTCTAGAAACGAAACTAAGATTGTTTCTTCTTCCAAAAAGAAGATTGAAATTCTCCCCAGACCTACACAAAACAAAGCACAACCCGAAAACTTTGATTTGGAAAATTTAACCAAAGTTGTACAAAAATTGTCTAATCAAGTTATAGATTTAAAAAGGTCGACAGAAGAAGCCTCTTCGAGTAAAGGACCCTACAAACCTCCTTTCCGAAAGTCTTTTCCCACCAACCGGCCTAATCCAAACCCCGAAGGCTTGAACCTAGAAAGTTTGCAATGCACTCTCCAGACAATCCTAGGAGCCCAAGATGACTTGATGCCTCCTGAAATCCATCAAGAGGAAGTCAAGCAGGAAACAACTCAAGGAGAAGAATCTTCTCCAAACATCTTTGGACACTTCTCGGATAGTATCTTCCAAGCTAACTTTGAGACTGTCCACCCTTATAACACTAGGAGTAAGACAACAAACAAACCTCCTGCCGAGAACACTACAACTTCACCTCCAAAGCCATCTAAATCAGTAGAAACTAAACAAAGTAATGTTGGCCCTAAATTAGATTATGATGTTGTTGAATATCTTAAAAAATTACGGGCTAACATTTCTATTTATGAGTTGTTGAAGTTTCCATTTTTGTTACAAAAGATGTTGCAAAATATTTCAGACAATGGAAAGAATGGTAATTCAAATGGTAATAAGGTTGTGCAAAGCAAATCTCCGCAGAAGACTTCCACAAAAAATAATCCTGATCCTCAAGATAAAGGAAGCCTTCCTGTAACACCTGTAAATAATGTAAATAATGTAAATAACGCAAATAATGTAGATAAAGTAGCATTAGAAACCACGAGTAAGAAACCACAAGCTACAACTCTAAGTACTCGTAAGAATGTACCTTCTTTTCTTTTAACTTTCAAAATCTTCAACATAAATGTGCATAATTGTATGGTTGACTCAGGAGCATCATCAAATGTGATGCCTTGGTCTGTCTGCCAAAAGATCAACGCTAAAGTAGAACCATCTTCCTTGAAAATCATACAACTTGATCGAACAGATGTTAAAGTTATAGGCGAACTGAAAAATGTATTGATTAGATTATTGTCTAACCCAAAGGTTCATCAGGTTATTGATATAATTGTGGTGGATATTCCAGAAGTGTATGGTCTATTTTTGAGTAGGGACTGGTCGGAGCAGCTACATGGTTACTTCGCGATGGACTGGTCTCACTTATGGCTTCCAGAAAACAGTAAGCCCAATAAGATCAGGGTGAATCGTGAGCGTTACCTCAATTTCACAGTAAAAGACTTGAATGACCCCAATGAACCATACACACCTCCTGCTGATTCACCTGAAGTCCAAGGGATAGACACCTTCTTTGGAAATTCCATGGCTGAAGATTCACCTATCAACAATATTGAACAACCGTCCGAGATCATAACATGTATGCAACCAACAGCTTCTATCCAACAGTTCTGTGAGCCTGATGGAAATCAAATTTGGTCTTTATATTTTGACGGTTCCAAGTCTAAAGAAGGAGTTGGTGCAGGCTGCATCATTATCGATCCAGCAGGTAACAAGACTTTATTGGCTTGTAGATTAGAATTTGAATGTACTAACAATATCGTAGAATATGAGGCTTTATTGCAAGGTCTCAAAAAATCCTTAGACATGCACATTCAAAATCTGGTTGTATTCGGCGACTCTGAGATAGTGGTTAGACAGGTAAGAGATTCTATACACTGTCTTTCCCCGCATCTAAAAAGTTACCAGTCTGAGGTATGGAGTTTAATGAACAAATTTTCTTCTTTTAATATAAATTCCATTCCTAGATTAAATAATGCTGAAGCAGATCTACTAGCTAATGTTGCCTCTAAACTTCTTCCTGCAGAAGGCTTATCCCCAAACGCATTCTCCGTGGAGCTATTGTTTCAACCATCCGTTCCTGACAATATCTCAAACTGGAGAGTATTTGATGATGATCAGCAGATCATTAACTTTCTGCACATGGAAGAGACCTTTCAAGGCACTGTGATAGATGAACAAATGCACGACGACAATTTGCACAACTTTACGGTAATACCTAATCTGAAATCTCACGAATCTCTGTCGGACATGGTAAATTTCATACCCAAATCTATTGTTAGATTAGAAATTTTTTATGATTTTGAAGATAAATTTAAAAAGATGGTCAATCCCAAAACAAATAGTTCCTCATTGTCTTATGAAAAAGTTAATTTAGGATCTAGCAAAAATCCTCAGTGTATCAATCTAGGCTTGGGATGTTCTAGACAAGAAAAAGTTGCTTTTGTTAAATTATTTAAAGAATTCAAGGATGTCTTTGCATGGAATTACGATGATCTTAAAACATTCGATCCTAATATTATACAACATGTCATCCCGATGAAGCCCCAAACCTTACCCTTCCAACAGAAACTGAGGAAAATGCATCCTAAACTAGAACCGACCATACAAAAAGAATTGAATAAACTTCTAAGTGATAAAATAATTTTTCCTGTGAGACACACTCAATGGGTATCCAACCTCGTCCCAGTGCGGAAGAAAAATGGGGAAATTTGACTTTGTGTCGATTTCTGGAACCTCAACAAAGTGTCTGACAAAGATAATTATCCTGTCCCACCCATGGAACAAATCCTTCAACAAGTATCTAGTTCCGAGAGGCTATCCTTACTAGATGGTTTCTCTGGATACAACCAAGTCTTGATGTCTCCGCCAGACCAATTGAAAACTACCTTCCGTACCCTGTGGGGCACTTATGCTTATCACAAAATGCCCTTTGGATTGATTAATGCTGGTGCTACCTTTCAGAGAGCAATGGAAATTGCTTTCAGAGGCTTAATCAATCACTCTGTAGTAGTCTACTTAGATGATGTGACCGTTTATTCTAAAAAGAAATACAATCATCTAGCTCACTTACGAGCCGTTCTTCTACGATGTCGTAAATACGACATCTCCTTGAACCCCAAGAAGTCCATATTTGTAGTAGAACAGGGTAAATTACTAGGATTCATTGTGTCTAGTGATGGAATGATTATTGACCCCGAGAGGACTCAAGTCATCGCTAAACTTCCCCCACCTACCTCCAAAAAATCCATGAAGTCTTTCCTAGGCCAGATTAATTTCGTGAGAAGATTTGTCCCCAGCTTTTCCGAAATGGTCAGGCCTCTTCAGAATCTGATTAAGAAAGACACCCAATATCACTGGGGACCTACAGGAAACCAAGCTTTCAATGCTATAAAGAAGGCCATAATTGACGCTCCATCTCTCATGAGCCCTGATTTCTCTCAAGACTTTACACTCTATAATTTTGCCTATGATCGTTCCTATGCCGCAGTCCTAACTCATAAGAACTCCGAGAACAATGAAGTGCCCATCGCCTTTATGATCTCTGCTTTCAAAGGTGCTGAACTTAACTACCCAGTGGTCGATCAGCAAGCCTATGCTGTTTTCAAGGCAGTTAAGCATTTCTGGTCATATCTTTTGAAGTCGAGGACGAAGGTCATTGTCCCCTACCCTGCCGTAAGGAACATGTTAGTGAAAAAGGAGTTAGGGATGAAAAGAGCCAACTGGGTTACCTCCTTGCAGGAGTATGACTTAGAAATCACCCTAGCACAGATCATGAGAGGCCAAGGGTTGTGTAAATTGGTAGTTGATTCAGAAACTGGACAGCAAGAAGATAGTGATATGTCAAACCTAGAGCAACACGATCCAAGTTTGATTTGTTGCACACAAAACCTTGTAAGTCCTTGGTACGACGATATTAGATTTTTTCTTGAACATGGATCAGCACCCCGTCACCTTGACCCCACCAAAAGAAGCACGTTGAGACTAAATTCCACCTCCTTTCATCTAGTTAACGGTATACTATTTCATCAGAATTTTGACGACGTACTGATGCGTTGTCTTGAAAAAGACGAAGCAGAAAAAGTCTTTCTTGAGTTGCATGCAGGAGAAGCTGGTGGTCACTTCGGTGGTGACACCACTTCTCATAAGGTTTTAAGTGTTGGTTACTACTAGCCCACGCTCTTTAGGGACACTCATGCCTTCTGTCGTAAATGTATTACCTGTCAGAAAGTATCAGGGCGATTGCAAAAACCAGCCTTCCCCTTGCAACCCGTTTCAGTCGATTCTCCTTTCCAGCAATGGGGCCTTGATATCATAGGTCCTATTAACCCTCCATCCTCACAACAACAAAAGTATATTGTGACAGCCACTGATTATTTTACTCGATGGTCTGAAGCCGCTGCGCTAAGAACTGTTAACACAAGTCAGGTGATTGCTTTTCTAAACTCGAATATCATCACTCGTTTCGGTATCCCTGATTGTCTAGTCTTTTATGACGCTTCATACTTTTCTTCTCTTGAGATGAGTGAGTTCTCTTTGGAGAAAGGAATAAAACTGAAGTATTCTTCTAGTTACTACCCCTAGGGCAACGACTTAGGAGAATCAACAAACAAGAACTTGATCAAAATTATCAAGAGAATCGTGGCTGAAAATCACAAGAACTAGCACAACGCACTGCTAAATGCGTTGTGGGCTGATAGGGTAACACCCAAAGCCGCTATAGGTAACTCCCCCTTTTTTCTTGTTTATGGCAGAGAAGCCATTCTTCCACCTCACATTCTTCTTCCTTCGCTTCAATTGTCACAAAAAGTCCAAGAAGAAGATTGCCCCCCTTTAGAAAATCGTATTAATGATTTGATGAAGTTAGAAGAAGTAAGAACCCAAGCTAAGCGTAAGTTAGATCAACATCAACAACTGATTAAACGCTGGTTCAATTCTAACTCTGCTTCTGATAGAAATTTTGAATTAGGTGATCTCATCTTAAAGTGGGACAAACCCCACGAAGGGAAGGGTAAGCACACCAAGTTTCAAAATTTATGGCTTGGGCCATTTTTGATTGCTGAAAAGTTGGGTCCTAGTTCCTTTCGATTACAGAATCTTGAAGGGCAGCTTGGCACCTATCCGGTGAATGGCCAAGCCCTGAAAAGATACTTCACTTGACTTTCACCCTTGTATATTATGTAAATATTTCCTCTTGTTTTATTTTTCCTTTGTTTTTGGTTTTGATTTGATTGATCAATTTTTTGTATTTTTGAAACATATGCATACCTGTGCATTGAGCCATTCAGACAAAGACCATGGGAAAATTTCTTCGCTGAAATAACCTCTGAAATATTGTACGAACATTAGTGATATATTTCTAAAAACTGATATTTATGTTGGAAAATTTTGTTGTTTGAAAGAAGTTTACTAATTTCAATCTCTGAGAAAAGTTTGTCATGATCATCTTTTATCTTTTTACGCTGTCCCTTTTCCATAAAGGAATGACTCAAAAGGATGTCTCCCTATCATAGCAAGTTGTTTTGTAAATAAAAAATTTCTGCAGATGAATAAAGGACAGTGTCAAAAATTCTGATGAGGTATGAAAAAATACGATAAAATATCAGGATTTTTAGCGTCACCCCGCTCAGCTATCAATAAAAGAAAAATAAAATAAAAATATTAATAAAAGTTGTGGTAAGTGTTTGTAAACCCACTGGGATACTGAACAGGTCCGCTGGCAGCAGGTAAATGCAAGCATGACACCAAGACAACTTCGTCGGGGTACTAAACAGGCCTGCTGGCAGCGAAGCAATGTCGGGTACACGAAAATCTAGAAAAAAATATAAGAAACCTCTTTAAAAGTCCTTTACTCTAATCTAGAGCTTCTTGATAGGATACAGATGTCGGAGTGGGTTAAATGGCAACCTTGTCGAGGCTATGGACACCTGCTGGCAGCAATGGCCATGCCAACAGTATTGAAGATTTTATCATTAATATCATGACTTGCTGATCTTAAGACTGTTATTAGTTTTCATCTTTTAAAACATCGCTGGAAAAGATAGTAGATGATGATGTTTGTATGATTTTCTGATTGTTGTTTTTGAGTGGAAATTCTCTCTGCTTTCCTAATATGAATTCATTTCTTTTGACAGAGATAACTTCTTCTCCCAGTGTGTCGCCATTGTTGGCAGCCAATTCAATTTTTTCCATTGTCCTATAAGATGCCTACACCTATGTCTCCTGAACTTCAAATTATCGCCGCATTTTGCAAATAGACGATACTTTTATTTCATGCGACACTTGCAAATCGGTCTCGATCTAGTTTTCATGACTGTAAGCGTGAAAACTCCTCTATCGTTATCTGAACTGTCATGGTCTTTTATTGATATTTTGAGTGGCACTTTACCTTTGGTTTATCATGTGGCTGAAAAGATTTTTCAAACTTTTCCTATTCTTACTTTGATTGCGCAACTTGATTTTTATTTAATTGGTAAAGCATTGAGCATATGGAGACTTTCCTAGTCATTGATTTACATATGGGTCATAGTTTATTTTTGTTTATGTATATAATGTGATCCTTATTATTATAAGCTCCTGGCTTATCAATTTTATGAAATCAATTGTCACCATGTTTTAAAACCTTTGATCAGAATGTTTGATTATGCAATGGCGCGTTGGTTAAACATTTGGGTTTTGATGGTTTGAATTATTACAATGGCACATATTTAACTTTGGGTTTGATTTCACATTGAACATTCATGGTTTCAATAATACAATGGCACATTGGTATATCATCCACCGTTTGATTTTTGGGTTGGCCGATTAATATGGTTTGAATGATGTTATGATTGATTGAACAACGTTGTACTTTGTCATGGCGGTGGATAATCCCACCACCCTCGCACGCGCACATTAATTTTCTTCCCCTTCCATCATTCGCAGCTATTAGCCCAAACGATTTTGCTCATGTGTGTTGTTTTTTTCAATACTAAACCTTGACCATGTGCCCGCACCATGGCTCCAGTTGTAAGGGCTGAACCTAATGGTTGCCAGGTGTTGTTGATGTTCGACAGTGCTTACAGTGACCTTGAGGAATTTGGATGGCTCCCGTTCATACAAAAGTTTGATGGTTTTAACGCTTGCATGGCTCGGCAATTCGCATTAACCTTTGATGGCTGTCGAGCCAAGGTTGGGGATGTCCAGTTGGAAATTAACGAGCAATTTCTCAGTTTAGCTACTGGTCTTCCTGCCACTGGACAAAGATGGTCCAAAAATTGCAAAGTGGAAGAGGTCGCATGGACACTGCTCTTCCAGTCGCGTAGGGTGAGCTCCTGTGACAAAGGTTTGCCCGTAAATATGCTCAAGCAACGTTGGCATGACTTGCTGATGATAACCAAATAATTTATCACTTGCGAGGGTCGGTATGGGTTTGTTTTCTTATATCACCTTCATTTACTTATGGTTTTCATGGGCTACAAGCTTAATATGCCTTATTACTTGCATAGGAGTCTGTTTAAAATGTCTAAAAGATACAAATGGAATCAGGCCGATAGCAGCCTTTTTCACTTTGGGTTGATTAAAATGATTGTTGTTTATTATTTGGGGTTACACCGAGACTATTGGAATGATTTTCTTAATCGCAATAATTTTGAGGATTCAAACCCACTACAGGTTGACAAACCTGTGGTGAGCGAAGGCAAGTCCGTACCCCCGGTACCCTACAGTATTTTGTTACCTAAACCCTTACCCGACTCAGCTATCGACCTACCCAACTCTGTGACCAAGGATGTTTAGAATGTTAAGCCCGTGGGCAAGAAACCTAAAGCCAAACCTACTACGAATTCCAAAGGAAAAAGAATGCCCGATTAATCTCTCGTATGGCAAGAAACAAACCGAAACCTCCTGCCAACCCTGACCCTATCATGGTGAGTGAAGATTCTGACTCAGAGGTGAAACGTTACCTAGCAAGTGAGTATCCCTATTTGAAAGGTCTTTGTGCCAAACCCGCATACGATTTTGTGAAAAACCTACCACCTTTCTTGCAAGATGACCCTAATTACCCAGGCATTGAACTGCCTTGTGAAACCCCCAGTGATTCGTCAAAACCCTCCCATGCTCTACCTCAACCAGCTCTGCCACCCTGTGATCAGTGCAGCTCGTGGTTAGAAAGGTACTATCTTGATGTGCCAATGCTATAGTCCAGAATTCATTCTCTAGAGGATCAAGTTGCAAGGCTTACCCGACAAAAGGCTGAGCTTCTGACCACTGATAAGAAATAGAGAACAACAGGTTCTATTTTGTTCAAGAATGTGGAGTCAGCTACAGTGGTCGTGAATTCAAAATTGGCATAGCTCGAGCAGCCTCAATGGTATGTCTATCACTTGTTTATATAACAAACTCATAGCTTTGTTTACAGCGTGGATTTTCTCTATCACATTATATGCATTATGTACATAGTTTTGATTGATCAAATTTCGTTTCCTAGTTTAGCTTCGATTGGATTTTCTTCGATTCGATGGATTGTGTTGTGGATTTGATTGGTTTGACTTAGCTTAAATGGGATATTCTGTTGCTAATTGAAGTCACTGTATCTATTATAGACACAAGCTATTTTACATTTCAATTTTGAACACAATCAATGTTTCAATTCGAATTGGTTATATCATATACGATATGGTTGGTAATGATGGTTAACTGTTACGGTTTTATTTACATTTGACTTTCGACCAGTTTGGATTATGTTTAATATAATTTTGTTTTATATCCACCCAAATCGTGAATTGATACAAATCGTAATAGTTATATCCAGCCGGTTGATTCGTATTGGTCTACTCCACCATGTTATTAGTTCGTTTGCAGTGAACATGTTGCTTGATTTCGATTCGAGGAACGAAATCGACTGTATCCAGTCTCATGATTTGTTTCTATAATTAAACTTAGTCGTAATTCGTTTTGATTATTTTCCCAGTTTACAATGGTAATCTCTGTTGATTCTATTACGATCCTGTTTGTTGACTGTGCAAGAAATTTGTTGGGTCGACACTGTTGAGTATGATTTTTTTTGAACACAATCAAAATAGTCTACCTATATTTACATTTGTTGAGTGATATGAATCTGTTGTTAGGGCTATAACGAGTCAATGATGGTTGTGTTGGATTAAATTGTATCACCTATGATATGATCTGCTATCGATTTTAATTGGATATGGAATAGTCTTATTTTGACCCGATTTTATGGCAAAATAAAACAAAGTATTCTCACCCCTGTGTCCATTAAAACACTTTCGACTATGTTTCATATTAAATGATAAAATCATTTGAATCATTAGTGGTTCATTTTGAATGATTATTAGAAAGAACATTGGATTTGATTATTTTAAAAAAGATTTGATTTGATTTCTATTTGATCCTGTACGCTATTTTAGACTAGCTACAGAATCAGATGATTCTATAGCTGAGTCTGTAAGATTAGATTTTTATTGTTTTGTTGATGAAATATATTTCTAATTTGATATTTTTGGTCTATTGCAGGTAAATTCGAAATTGCAGTAGAGTTAATGAGCAGTTAGGGGATATTTCAAACATTTCACTTGCATTCTAGTTTCCTAGTTTAGTTGATTTTGGGATATCTCCCAGATTATGTAAAACATTTTGATATTATCCACAGGGAGGTTTTACCCTGTGGAGAGACTTATATATACTTATGATTTTTGTAATAATGTTCATCCTCATTTGTGGGAGAACAAGGATATGGAATTTTAATACAGACTGAAGCAGAATTTGGTGTTTTGTCACAGCTTTAGCTTCTCATTATATCAACATTTTGTTTCATGTTGTGTATATCAATTTGTATCTGGTTAATGACTACTTTAGCTATCTTAATCATGTGCAAATGATATAATTTTAATCATTGTAATCCATATCTGGTTTCTTCCAAGTGTATAAACGACATAACAATTGTCTAATTCAGTTTGTGAATGACAGGTTTATCTTCTTCATAAGTTGAATTATCAAATATAAGTTTTTGCATAACAGGTTTCCCTTATTGCAGAGATTTATAATCATATAGTTGTTATGATCTTTTATGTTTTGTTTGTCCTATAAATCACTCAAAGAGCAGCACAGACAATCGTTTACGAAAATCTTTGGAATAAACGGTGCGAGTTTCCTTCCTCCGACCAGCTTTGAAGTCATCATACATGGGAGAAATTAAGAGCGCTGCCAGGTCAGTTAGTCTTTTGTTTACTGTTTTTATTAGTAGTCAATTCAGATATTAGTTAAAGTTAGAGTAAATATATTAGATCGTTTAATTTCAGTAATTTTATTTCTTATTCATAAAATCAAAAAATCAAAAATATCTCTGGCTGTCTTAGGGCAGAAAGTAAATGAGTTTTACCGGTTTTATTCAAATCTGCAACTTGTAGATAATGTACATTTGTGAATAAGTTGTAATTTAATTAGTAATTAGACATTTAATTGTTAGAGTTAGTGTAATAGTAATTAGTAGGTTGTATATATATAATAGTTAGAGTAGTTCATATTTAGTTTTAGTTTGATTTAGTAGTTTGTTTTAATTAGATTAGTGTATTAGTTTGTTTCTTTTTATTTATTATTAGTTAGTGTAGTTTCTTGTATTTAGTTTTATTTAGTTTAGTTTAGTTAGTTTTAGTTTGTTTAGTTAGATTAGTTAGTTTAGGTTAGTTTTCTCTTTGGTTTTCTTAGGACCTTAGAGCGGCCAACGGAGCCGTTAAACCCATCAGGGTGGTTCATTCCAAACGGCTTGGGTTATTTAGACAACCCCGGACCGGTTCCACTCTCTCAGTTGACGGACGGTCAATTTCGCCCATCAACATGCAGGTAGTGCAGGACCTGATATATTTGTTGACCTCATGTCCAAGTTTCGACGAGTAGAAATGTTTCTGTAGCATAGCCACTATCTTTTCGATACTGAAGTGTCCTGCCACCCGACTGTAGTGGGCTTCCGAGATCATATTCTCTCACTCACTTGATGGAACAAAAATATGGACCAGATGACACAACAACCCATCCTGAAGATGGAAATTATCGACAACTACATTTTCACCCAATATTTGGTAGGTGATTGTGAAGTCAGAGTCTAGTACCATGGTGAGTGCCGCGATTGGTAGTCTACTGAGGTAATCAACGAAGCGATTGGTGCTTCCTATTTTATACTTGATGTTGAGGTGGAATTGTTGCAAGTATGTGGACAAATTTTGATGGTGGTCATTCTGCAATTTTCCTTGCATCTGCATGAAATGCAGTGGCTTATGATCAGTGTGGATGACTGTCTCCTTCCCAAGAATGTAATGTCTCCACTGGCGGCATGCTTGCACAATGGAGTACATTTATTTGTCATAAGTAGGGTACTTATAGACAGTATATGATAGTGTCTCACTATGATAGGCCATGGGGTGGTCGTGCTGAGTGAGAATGGTGCCCATAGCATAGTCTGAAGCATTTGTCTCAATCTCAAAAGGATGTTGTAGGTATGGTAGTGAAAGTACTGGGGTTGAGCACAAGCATTGCTTCAAATCATCGAATGCTTATTGTTGGGACCGGCCCCACACAAATTTTTCCTTACCACCACCTCTATTTATTTGGCTGAGGGCCCATGCAATATGGGAGAAACCCAACACGAACCTGCAGTAGAAATTGGCAAGGCCCAAGAAGCTCTGAAGCTCAGTGAGTGTTGTTGGGGTTGTCCAGTCACAGATGACTTGGATCTTGGATGGATACACATGTACGCCATGATAATCAATGATGTAGCCCAGGTAATGGACCTTGTCTATGCCCAAGGAACATTTTTCCAAGTTGGCGTATAGCTTGTGCTGCTGCAGGGTGTGCAAAACCTATTGAATATGCTGCAAGTGTTCGGCCCAAGTCTTGCTGTAAATTAGAATGTCATCCAGATACACCACTACAAAATTATTGGAGAATTTTTCAAACAAAAGGGCATGACCAACCATTCAAAAAGGCCTTCCTTTGACTTGAAGGTGGTCTTCCATACATCTGTCTGTTCTATCGGTACCTCGTGGTAGCCAGACTTTAGATCAATCTTATTGAAGTATTTGGCCCCCATGAGTTGATCAAGGAGGTCATCGATTCGGGGAATCAGGTACCGGTTTCTGACTGTGATTTTATTCAGAGCCTGGTAATCAATACAGACTCACCAGGTTCCATCTTTCTTCTGTACCAGCACAATTGGACTCTCGCAAGGTGATGAGTTGGGGCGGATGTGCCCTTTGTGGAGCAGTTATTGGATCTGTTGCTTGATCTCCTCATTCTCTAACAAAGAGCGGCGATAGACTGGCCCATTGGGTAGTGGTGCGTCGAGGGTTAGATTGACGGGGTTCTTGACATGGAAATGCAGAGGTACCCATGTATGTGAGGAGAAGATATTCAAGTATTCTTCCACAACCTTATCTACTTGTTTCTACTGTGTGGAGAGGTTGGCCACAGAGACCCTGGATATGGTTGTGATCTTTCTCTTATTCTGAGAGCGAATCAAAAAGAAGACAAACTTCCCCATCTGAGACATGACCTTCTTGCATTGCTTAGCAGAGATCAAGGAAATAGCACTAGGTGGGACTGCCTCACGTATCCTGTACAATTTCCTGTTCAAAGTAATAATAACACTACGAGGCCTAGACTCATATACAACATGACATTTCCATAAATAAGGTTGGCCCAAAAGAACATCACAAACTTCGAGAGGTGAAACATCACACATTACCTCATCTTTGAAGGGCTTGATGTCATACGACAGTCAACACTGTTGGTTGATGCGAAGATCACTTCCTTGGCAGAGCCATCTAATGGTGTACGGTTGTGGGTGTGGCGTTGTTGGTAGGGCCAACTACTTGACGACCTCTGATGAGATGAGGTTCTTCTGGCTACCACTATCAATGATGAACTACAGCAGGGTGCCTTTTACCCACGTTTGTGAATGGAAGAGGCACTCTCCTTCTTCTGGCTCGTCTGGTTCACCAGGCTGGAGCTTGGTGGTAGAAACAGTGGCACTGGGTTCCATGTCAATGATCCATATTCCCCTTTCTGGTTCTGGCTCAGAGTCATAATCTACATCTTATTCAGAGGCTGTCACTTCGGCCACTAGTGACTCCTTTGAGTGACAGTCAACAATGTTATGCCAAGGGCTCTTATGGAAGTCACACCACTTCCCGGTATGTTTCTTTGTCTTTCCAGTGTCCTTCTTTGCTTGTGGCTTGGACTGGTTGTCCTAATACTGTCCATATTTGCTCTGGCCTTTTTTCAGTGGGTTGGGACTGCCCTTTCCTGGCTTTTTTTGTGCGGGGTTCCCAGGCCCAAAATGTCGTGTCTTTTGTTTGAGCTTCTGCTCGATTTTAATGGCATATCGATAGGTCGTGCCCAAGGATGAGATGTCTAGAAATTCCATTTCAGTCTAGATATATCTATGAATAGAACCATGATACTTGAGCACTAGATGTCGCTTCAAATCTTTGATACCCAACTTGGTGCGCAAGGTATGGAAGATATTTGTGAAATTTGGCATTGCTTGGTCTCTTTCTTGCCGCAGTGTGGTCCATTTGGTATAGTGGTCGTCATAACTTTTGACAGGGTAGTATTGTTCCTTAATAACATCCATGAAGGATTCCCAAGTGGTCGTGACTAAAAATAATGAGGTTTCCTTTGTTTCCTTTTTCTCATAGAAAGTTTCCCACCAGTCTTTGACATGGGGAACGACTTTGAGGAGCACAAAAGTAATCTTTTCTTTATTCGAAAAGTTATGGACAGAAAAATACCCTTCTAGTAGATTCAACCACTTTTCTACAACATCTGTGTCTATCTGACCTTCAAATATAGGAATATCGAACTTTATTTGTACCTTGAAGGGGGCGACGCCTTCGTTTGAATAAGATGTGTCGCCTGTTGGTAGCCACCAAAGGATTTACGCGAAACTATCCATCATCTCATTCCTCTGTTGCATGAGGGATTCCTCACTCAACAGCTTGAAAGGATCTCCTGTCCTGTCATATTTATTTTCTCCTACCATGGGAGGTCACTTGGGCGTGCGAGAGCTTCTTTCCTCAAGAGAAACAAGCTCGAGACCCAACTCTTTGTACTTCGACCTCATTGGGGACATGCATTAAGATGACAAGGAGAAGACCACTCTGATACCAATGATCCAGATTTTATGAGAAGAAAGAAATGAATAAAGATTATTAATAGGTTCTTAACACAAAATAACATAGATACAGTAAAACTAGTTTTCTATTCAATAACGAAATAAGCGGAAACTGTAAAATGCAGTGGAAACAAGCTTGCTGGAATGGTGGCGGCTTATCTCTGAGAAGAGATGTGATGACAGTGTGCATTCACAAGAAGAAGGTTACAATGAGGATATAAAGGCCTTTTTACAATAATCAAGAATGAAAAAAACCCTAGACATCCAAAAACCTAACCCTAGGAGATGAAGCGCCAAAACTCATGTGGGCCCCGTTTGGGTAAGTTAGTACATCAACTTCCCAAGGTCGTAACATTTGCATACGATCTTCGTTTTAGGTGTGTGATAGCCCATTGGAAAGGTATCATCGAGGAGATTCATTTTGGGGTATCAATCATGCCTTCAGATATCATTGAGAATCTCAATCCCGAAAAACCTTGATTTAGGCCCTGAAAATGGCCCTTGAAGTTAAAACTGCTAAAGATAGTAAATTGCCAAAATTGTCAGAAAATTGTTTTGAGCCAGTTGGAAAAGGTGGGTGGCCACCGATATCCATCTAGATTAGGGGGTGCACACAAGAAGGTGAAGGCACACAAAACACCCCCAAAATACATGATCACTGAGGATGATGCAGACATGATGGACCAAATGATCAAGGATCACACAATCGAGGATTTTGAGAATGTTGCATGCCAAAGGGACATAATTGATAAAGAGATGGAACACATGCGACAACTCCTCAGGAAAATTGAAGAAGCACATGCATATGACAACAACGTAGAAAAATTCCCATCAGCATCTCAGACAGGAGGGTAAGTTGGATTAAGCGAGCAGGACAGGATCCAAACGACAGCACAACCAAGCTCGACATTTCATGTCACACCCAACATGTTGCGCTTGGACAAAAATAGTGGGGCAGACACCCCTAAAGGACTTAGCTCAAATATAGTTGGTATTGATGCAGATACCAACCAAATCCTTGTATAAATTGCAAGTCAACATTACACAGGAGGTATAGTCTTGCGCATGCATAGATGCAATGGAATTGCATTAGGAAAAGGACACTTGAGACGTGCGAGAATTTGTACTCAAGCAGGATAATCTCGAGACAAAATATGATAAGGAATGCGCGAATGGATTGGAACATAAATTGGCCATAGCGTATGAGAAAATCCCAAAGAACGCGTAGACGACCTAACTCACGGTGATAGATAAGATTGATCAGATTGTGTAGACAATCGATCAATACCAATAGGAGATCAAGCATCTCTGGGATTAAATCACACCTACCACTCCACTAGAGGTGAAGGAGAAAAGGAAGCATGAGGCAACAACACAGATAAAGGAGATAGAGTAACAAGTCCACGTGGACACCAACTTGTTCAAGAAAGAAGCACAGCTATGGATGAAGCTGGAAGAGGATCAGCAGGTCTAGCGATGGGACCAATAAGGAGAAAGGATAAGCGCATCTATCCAAGACCTCAAGAAGAGGAAGAAGACAATGTCGATCACGGAGTGCGTCAAAGGAGCACAGGATATGAAGAAACTGCAGGCAAAACTCATAGCTACATAGACACAGAAAAAGGAGCACCGTTCTCAAATGGAACAACTCTAGGAGAGAGAAGTAGAGGTAATTTCATAGGAGGAGGAAGCCAAAATGATTATGGCACAAACCGAGGCAGAGTGTGCAAGGATGGTCAACAATGAGATTGTAGTGCAGGTATTGGACGCACTCAAGGAGAATACCACACAGATCCAAATGCAAGAAATGAAGGTCACAGAGAAGTTCCAAGCGATTGCAAGAGAGATCGACGAAACACATAAGGGTTAGGTGGTTGGGGACAAGCCACATGTTAGTGTTGGGGGTCTTTTGGAAGCAGGCCGAATTAGAAATAAAGGATATTTTTGGAATAAGGGGATGTAAGAGGAAAGCGATAGCTAGAAGGAAATGCAACACGTACACATGCATGGAAGACCTAACGACGCTAGGGTTAGGGTTTTTGTAATACATTGTAATGGCTGATGAGCCAGAAACGCATATAAATAGATACCTAGGAGGTCTAGGTAAGGGGTCTAGAGTTGAAAGGTTCAGAATATGGGGTGTTGCTCATGTGAGAAGGAGTAATTTGTCTGTAACACTGTTGTAATGAGATCCACTATTGTAATTTGTTGAGTTTTAGAGGTTCAGGAGGGTAGATATTGAGTGTTATATCATAGGCTTAGGAGCTTGGTGTGATCTAGTCCTCCTTATAATAGATCTTGACCCGACTGAGAATGAGTTGTAAAGAGCATAGTGTTGTAGTTTTGGAACTACCATAATAAAAGAGATTGAGAGCCAGATCTTTTTGGACATAGCCCAGGAGGGGTGAACCATGACAAAACTTGTTTTATTTGATTGAATGTTTATATCTCTCTTACTGTCTATGAGAAGATGTTAGAATGATGTAGGAATGAATTATAGTACATGCATGAATTAAAATTAAAATATATTGCTTTAATAACTATATAGAAGTCACAACGTGCAAGTCACAGATCCCCATTCAGTCCTGGACTACAAGCACTTGAGTATTACAATCACCCATTAAGACTATCTCGAGTGAGACTGTGCAGTGCACTCTGTGCGCCGCGCTGCCTTCTAGTTTACCAATATGGCCGATAGTTTTAGAGGCTTTTTTGGATCCCTAATATACCTGAACCTGGGTCAATCATGTTAAAGGTATAACTCAGATAAGAAATCAACAATATTCCTCAAATCATATACCAAAATCTCCAAAATACAAGCCTCAAGACATATAGAAAAACATACATTTCAACATATAAAAAACTTAGTGCATGAGATATCATATCATCAAAACTAGGTACACATAGAAATTGGGTCCATATAAATATCCTAGGTCCACATGGGTCCACATATAAACCCCAACATCACTTCTTAAATTTATCTTGAACACATGTTTGGAACTAGTTTTTGGATTAGTCACAAACCCTAACTTCTAACTAGCATAACTCTATACATGTAATAAATCAAGGTCTGAAATTTGTACCCAATATTATTTGATATCTTCTATGAAATTCCTCCAAATTTTTCTCCTTAGTTTGTCATTGAAAAAGAGATATAGATAAAATGGAAGACCTTCCTGATTTTTGACCTATTCAGGAGAGAAAACTTGTACAACATTCCACTCGTGCAATATTTAATATTTGATTATGAAACTCACACATGAAATACTATAGATTGTACTTTTCCAAAGAAATTATTCTCATAGAGTATGGATCCTCTATGAAGAATTTATGAATGTTTTACATGAAACACTTGTTTGAGACTAGTTACAGGACTAGTAAAAAACCCTATCTTCCACAGAGTGTATCTCCAAAAGTACAACGACCCAGAAGTTGAAATTTGTACCACATGTACCTTGATATGTCTTCTCAATAGCCTCAACGTTTTACAATATGAATAATTATAGAACCAATGTTATAACGAAAATGGAAATATGACCTTTAAAGAACATATCTTAGAACACATCATCACAATACTTCATCTTCCCTTAGAATTTCACCCTTCTTCACTTCATCTTCCCTCTGAAATTTGCTACCAAGACTGTGTTAAGAGATCACAATATTGAATGATGAAAATGAGAGCTTATTAATTTGTATATATTCTTTTCCAAGTACCTCCTTTACTTGACTTTAGGGCCGACTTGTAACTTCTTTTCCTTAGATCTAGAGCTTCTTTACCATACTTCGGGGCTTCATTTTTAAGAGGGCATAACTTCTCAATCGTGAGGAACCACATGGTGTGCCACCTATCATTGGAAATGACTTGAGGAAGAATATCAATCCATGGAGGTTTTTCATCCATTTGCAATGTCCTTCATACTCTTTTTCTTCAATCAACATCAGGCTTCATGATCACACTTTCAGGGTTTCTTAACCAATTAACCACTTAACTATATTTATAGGGATTCTTGTAGACTTCTTCAAAGTATCTTCCCATGAGGTACGTTCTTATAGATATGCCATATGGGGACCACTTTGTATACTCCCTCAAATAAACCCATCACTTATAGGGGCTGATGGACTTTCTTATGGGATTCTTCTAGGGTTGACATCAATGACAACCAATTTTCCAACAATATCCCCCTTTGGAATTTATGGCAACACTCATAATCTCCCTATGACCATTTATCCCCCTATATTCATGTGTTTGTTCTTTATCTTCCCCTTTGACATCAATGGAAAAGGGTAAATCCCCTTGGAAATTTCTTTCCCCCTGTCTTCTTTGCAAGATGTTGTGTAGATCAATGTTGGGATTCTTGTATATATTTTCTCTTTTCCGAGGCTTCTTGTCCATTGGTACTTCCTGTTATTGTAATCCACTGAGATATATTAAAAATTTTCATGTAAAGGTTCCTTCATCACTTGACTTCAAGTATTCATGGCTTGTCATGTTTTGACTGAGATGACAACAATGACATAATTATTCCACAACTGGCTTTGACAGTATAACTCCTTCTGATGGTTTCTCTCCCCTTGTCTTGTTGTGCATCTAATGGATTTCCTTCTTATGACTAGATGGTTCCATTTCTTAATATGATTCATTTATGAGTCATATGCTTTACTAAATATTCCTCTTGATTACAATGACAATGAGTCCATCAACCTTTTTGCAATCCCTCTTTATCTCATCCTTTCATCCATTGTCATGCATCTTCTATGATTATGTAAAATATTATCTAATAGACATAGCAAATGTCTCATGAATTCATTTATGTCCATATGTCACAAATATGATCATGACTTTATTACTCAACTACACACAATGTTGACCCATATATCACTTTACTATTCTGAATACTTCTCCAATTATGCTACAATTGATCTTCTTCTCAATATGAATCAAATATGTCCACTAGTCTTATCTCTCTTCAAATCAAACTCTACAAGTCTACAACAATTACACATTCTTGAATCTGTAATGAATATATCCCTACTTGAGTACATGCTTGGAATCCTTTATACAATCATGAATCTCTTCCTCAAAAGTGTGCGAATGATATTCCTTGCATCTTCCAGCTAATCTCTTCATATCTACATGGATATGTGTTTTAAACTGCACCTTGAAGTAGTTAACCAATCTATCACGAGACATTCTACACTTCTGCCATCAAATCTTTCAGAATTTGCTTTCCCAAAATATACAAATACTTCATACTGCCTGAAATATAGTTCTCCAATCTATGATATCTATTGTTTAGACCCCCCCTCTTCATTATTCACATTAATGGAAGTCTCCAAGCCAGATTGCTTAGAACAATATATAAACCTTCTCTATTGCAGAATCATCATTCTAAATTATAACATCTTCCTGTTTACATGTTGATTCATCATGATCTCGCACATATACAAATAATGTGAGTATGATCTTTGGGAGTTCTTCATTCACCTACTCTTCTTGTTTTTTTTTCTTCTCCAAACCTTCTTGTACATGATGTCAGTATTTTCCTTCCAGGAAGACTCCATCATGATTCTACAATCATGGATATGTGTTCATATTTTTGGCATTTGTAACATTCAATATTGTAGGGAGACACATAAACATTTCATTCTTGAACACTTCTTCCATATGCTTTGAAATCTACAAATTTATGTCCAAAGTTATTACAAGTAAACAAATAACCAGAAAAGAAAATTTGATACCTAGGAATGAATGATCTTCTTTGTAATGTAGTCCTTCTAAATTAATGCCATATCTGATCATGATCTTATTTTCTATTGTTTCCTTCAGAATGATTGAAGCTTCTTTAATTCTTGGAGGTATAATATATTCTTGGAGATACACCTCTTCTTCATTCATTCCTCTTTGACTCTTGTTGACCATGATCCCTTCCCTTGAGAATGTATGCATAATTCTTATCCTTTTCTTCATTCTCCCTTTCCATCAACCTGGAAAAATTATCTTCAACTTTATTTATTGTATGTGTGGAGCTTCCTTTATCTTCAACGCTCTTGCTAGGATTGGCATTTTCATCTTCTTTGCACGAGGCCTCACCAATGTATCCAAGACCTTCTTTATCAAATTTTGACATTTTGACAATTGAGAATGTCTTCTAGTACTTGAGAGCTCTTCAAGTTCTTGTTGAGATTTTCAACTTCAACCCTTCATGAGATGATTTCATCTTCAAGATTCCCACAATCTTCTTCTTTATTCATCATCTGGATATTCATTACTTCTTATATTCGCTTTGATTCTTCAAGTTGGGTTTTCAAGGATATGATTTCTTCTTCAAATCTTCTTTCTTGTTGACTATATTATGATTCAATCTTGTTTAAGTCCTCAAATATTTCGTTAAGATGACTTGTCAAAATTTATTCTCTCTTCTTTTCCTCCTTTCTTAGTGATACTATTTCGTCTTCCAAACACTTCTTTTCTTCCAACTAATTTTTGAGTGTTTCTTCAATCACTTTGGCTTCTTCTAGCTGAAACTTTATATTTATGATAATCTCTTGGACTTCTTCATAATTTTTGTTAGGGTTTTGAGAACCCTCCTTTAGATTTATCAATTCTTCTTTGAGAGACTTTTTTTCCTTCCTTTCTCTTTTTAGTTCACTTAAAGCACTGCTTAGTTCTACCTTAAGATCCACTTCTCCTTCTTCATAATATTTTTTTTCATTTTCAATTTCTTCTTCTGGAAATGTTTGGCATGATTAACTTATTGTTGCACCTCTTTCATCACCTTGGTGAGAAAATAAAAAATGCTTGCAAGATCGGTTGGGTCTGCTGAGCAGGACAGCTGTAGAGAAAAGAGTTAGAGAAAGAAAAACAAAAACTAAGATTAAGAAATAAACTAATAGATACAATAAAAATTAAAATCATGAGAATAGGGACATAGAAATAGAAAAAACAAAAAGACCCATGTCAACAATGTTTGAGGCTGATCTATTGATGAAAACAAAGCACCAAGAAGAAAGGGGACTATGAGTCCCTTCTTCCTCCAAGGGAAGGCTCTTGGACCCTCACTAGCTAGCTCTTCTTACAACAAAGAAAATGGAAAATGGTTATGAAAGAACTCTTTACAAATCCACTCAATGGTGAGATGGATTGCCCAATGTAATGGTGCCAATGTGCTCTTGTCAAGGATGGAGTCCTTAAAACAATATAGGCAGCATAACATTACTTTGAATTCCTTGAGAAAATGAGGTGCATTCATGGNTTTTTATAGCATTGCATTGGGTTATTGTGTAACTGCTTTGTAGTGTGAAAAGAGGCCATTTAGGGCATTATTAGGTCTTTGACCAGCCCACCAGTCGGATCCAGCCCAGATTTGAGGGTCAAATCAGCTTGGGAGCTGAACCATAAGTGGTTGGGAGGCCGACCACTTTCAAAAATGTGTCGTTTAGCAGGTGCACGGCTTTTTGTGCTAACAATAGCACATCATGCACATATGCGTGATTTCTACAGTCCTGTTCCACGCATGTGCGCACGCGCCCAATGTCTGCAAAGCACTCTTCAATTTTTCACTACTTTGTATATTTTTTTGACCTTTTTGAATGTTGTGGTATTAATTCAGGTTCATGAATGACTTGATTACTGGTTGACGATGATGAGTTCTTGTAACCATGTGTGGATGAATTTTTAGTGATAACAGATGCCCCCTGATGGATGAGGTTAGGAGCATACGTATAGCCAAAATCCATCAATGTTTCTTCTATTGAGAATGTTTTTGTAAGAGAGAGTAATAGTGTGATTGCCCAGAGCGATCTGTTGGAGGGAAAAAGGAACCGATAGGACCCGACCTTCTATGAGGTGCGCAAAATAGAAAACTGTGTACAAACGAGGTGGGCATGCCCCATGCTCATGTCATGTAACTCTGAAAAAAGATGACTGAAGTCTTGGTGTAGACAACTGCAGCGCCCTCGGGGGTGGTGATGATAAAGGCATAAGACAATTCTGCAAAGGAACATACTCTGAATAGTAGGCAGTGATCACGGTAATAAGTAGCAGCGATGATGTGGGCATTGATAGCCCTGCCAAGTTCAGAGGTCTTCGGCAAATGAAAGAACTAACTGAAATAGTCGCAAAGTAAGACCCACCGTAACATGAGAAAGTGTTAGCGTTGAATGCTATAGGGGTCAACGACAATAGGGAGTAATGGTGTTTCACCTTGTGCCGTCCGAGATCTCTCATTGAATGGATAATGAGAATCAAGATACTGTCCCTCGTTTGGAAAATTGTGCTGATGTCAACAAAAGGGGAATGCAACTCCCAGAAGGAAAGGGCTTCAGGAAATCTACTGAGGTGAGGAAGTGGCAGAGGTACATGGATGAAGTTAAGAAGTGGGAGGACTCAAGACTGCCCTTGGTTGGAGGATCTATGAGATAAACAGTGGTCGTAACTATGTAACGAGGTCAAATGTTAGGGGGACGACAAGACTGGTGATAAGTTGTGCCAGAGGTGGGACAAGGTGAACAAATTTAGAGGGTAGAGGTAAGTGACCTGTGGGGTACTCTGAAGATATGGATGATGCTGGCAAGGGTAGATGATAAGTAATGCTCCAACCAAGGGTGACATGGGTTGCGTTTGGCCAAAAGGAGGGAAGCAGGTCGCTAAAGGTGATGACAAAAAAGATAATGTAAGGACTAGAAATAAAGGCGTTTGTACAATAAATAACGAATAATTGGGGAGAAATGCATAAATACAGAAACGGGTGCCCCAGTGTGATATGGGTGGCTCACATAGGGCATAATTTTCTTGGAAAACTAATGAAGGGTGGGGGCCTCATTGGTGAGTTTCTGTATGAGGTAGGTGAAATGAAGGTAGGTTCACAGATGGGCAAACTGATTGTGGATGAAATGGAGGGTTCATGATATTGCGGAGGTGCAGGTAAAAAATAGAACCGTAAAGAGATAATCTGGGAGTTCGTGTGGGAAAGCTAGAAAAATGAGGAGAAGGAGTATGTGGCTGATTCACAACATGATGAAAGACTATCGAGAATCCCATCCCTAAAGGGTAAGGAAAAACAACATGAGTGTCAAAAAGTGGCAAAAGGTGCTATGCATGCGACAACTCATGTGGGTAAGAATGCTATCGGGTAACAGTACCGAAGATGCAAATGGAGGCGTGGGTACTGCAGAGCTGGGAATGGGGATCCTAGAGGCTAATATCAGAGGGTGTGACTGGAAATGTAAATGCGATACAGCGAGAAAGACTACATGTCAGTGTTGAGTATATACCTGAAGGGGTTGTGTCGATGGATGATGATCAAGCACCTGCACACATGAAAACCAAATACCCAAAGTGAACAATATCTGAAGAGAATCAATGATATGAGCATGTATTTGATAAGTGTGACTATGCGCATGTGTACCTGACCATGGTATGAAAAAAAAAGGGTGCCCCGGGGGCACAGGATGAAAAGCGACCCAGGGACTGCTCTGATGTAGGTGACGGGATGCTGATCCTGTGGCTGAAGACGGATTGAAAAATGGACACCATGGGCTCTCAGAATGGTGAGTGGGAGTTTGGCAAAAGGCTTATATATAGCTATAGGGCCCACATTGCCACCTCATTTGTACCTATTGCAATAGTGACTGGACGAGTAGTTTTTAGAGGAGATTGGGAGATTTGGGGAGGACGAGGCATCTGATTGAGGATCTGCGAGTATCAGGTTAGTGGTATGATCATCCTGCATAGAAATAGGTTTTCAATTTTTGGGCAGGGGTTGTATGAAGGGTCGTACAGAGGTATTTAGAGGGTATGGGCCCAACATGCACAGGAGATCCGGTGATAGGCGTGCATACGTGCGCGCCTGTACACTAGATATACGCGCATGGGGGCGTGGTAAAGAGAGTTTAAGGCACGCTCGAAGGTGCACCTGTACACCGGATATACGCACATGGGGGCATGGTAGAGAGAGTTTAAGGCACACCTATGAGTTGAATAGGTGCGCACCAGTGCGGGTTTGTGGGTTGAATAGGCATGCACCTCTGCGCGCCTGTATGGTGAACAGGCACGCATAGGGACGCGCCTGTGAAACAAACAAGTTCGCACTGATGCGCACCTATGTAGTGAATAGGCGCACATGCATGCACACCTGTGTAGTGAACAGGAGCGCATGCATGCGCACCTGTGTAGTGAACAAGTGCGCATGTGTGCGCGCCTTTGGGTAACAAAACCGCGCCTAGGAGGCAAGGTTGGGGTGTATAAAAATGAATCTTTTTGATGCTGTGGATGGTTGCTTGAGATAATATATGGATCTGTGTTGTCTGCAGGTGGACAGTGGTGACGATGCCAGTGGGGTGGCGAGAGCGAGAATGGGCTCAGTTGCGAGACGCCATGGCCATTGGGGAGCCCGGTGTGCGTGCGACTTTGACAACCTGTGGGTTGCTAAAGTTCTTTGAGTGCCCGTTGATATGGGCATAGGAGTATCTGTTACAGTTCCTGATCCATATGTGGAGTTCGGAGCTACACTACTTCCTCGTGTGAGGAGAGCAGATCCCCTTCACTGCGGTGGAGGATGTATATTTCTTGACTGGGCTCCCCTTTCGGGGAATGCCCCTAACGGCGGAGCCAGTGCTGCCTAGGGGTACTTTTCTTGCCGATATTGGCCGGAGATATTGTTCAGGTTAGAACTTTATGTCCAGGACGGTGGTGAGTATATCGGTGATAGATTCCCTGGTGCATCGCTGTATAGTAGTGATGATTGTGTGGGTATATGGGTCACTGGCGACCCAGTGGATTAGTGGTGGCCAGCTTCTGGTGCTGGAGAGAGTGTTGGCCGGCAAGCGTTTCGCTTGGGGGCTGATGCTGCATGCAAGGATGGTGGTGCAGTTGGACCACTTTCGGTCTACTGATGTAGGGGAGTTTTCTTTCGGGTCCATCCTAGTGGCCTTGTTTCTAGAGAGGGTGTCGATGTTGCACCCGAGGATTCTACTGAGTGTGCCTGGGGCACGAGAGCCGCAGTTGAGGTGGTGGTCGACTATATTGCTTTGCCATGGTGGTGGTGAAGGGGGTCACTTCTTTTCCGTAGAGGCAACGCAGGTATGGCGGCAGATGCCGCAGGTGATTTTGCGGTACCCTTATGCCGGGGTGGACTTCCGGGATGATCCGGATATGGTGCTACCTCCTACGAAGGTTTTTGATCATTGAGGTATGTTGATTGATGATGTAGATATGTATGTTTGCATATTTTTTGAGATAGCCATCGATATGTTTATGATATAGATGTTGATACTATCTATTGTTTGTTTGTATGTGCATATGTGGCACCTCGAGGGCCCGAGGTAGAGCTATAGAGAGCGTCATCTCATCAAGAGCTGGAGAGACTGCCGCGGGGAGAGAGATGTTAGCGGCAGGATGTTGTAGGGAGACTAGCTGAGCCAGAGAAGGCAGCAAGGAGGCACCAATTTGATGACCCTGGTGCAGGGCCATGACATGCTCCTCCAGCGGCAGCCGGAGTGGATTTTGATGATATACGCCGTCGTCTGGAGACGGTTTTACAGGATGTGTTTGAGGGCATGTGGTCGCACATCCAGGACGAGAGTTTCCTAGAGAATTGTGTGGGGGTACCTCCACCATGGTGGTCCATAGTGTGACGAGCAGCATTGGTTGCTGCTATGATGAGTGGACGCCTGCCACCGGGGCAAAAGGGTCCTATAGGGGGTTGTTATAACCCTAAAATGCACCATACAGGCTTACCTGGCATCAGGCCAACTCATGCCTCTTCCTAGCCAAAGCCATGCTAAGTAATTCCTCAAAAACCACTTAAAAACAAGCAGCCTGCGCCCTAACTTCTCACTGGGTGCGGGCATCCGCTTGCTGTCCTCTTACTGCATGCGGGTATCCGCGGGCTATCCTAAAACAGCCCGCGAGTACCTAACAATGCAAAAAATCAGGGAAGTTTCCGCCGAGACTCGGGGCTTTTTGTCAGTTAACTGAAACTCTCCGCCATGCATGGCCGAGAGTTCGACTAAAACCC
>ML778154.1:968763-1044181 GCA_009831015.1 Picea engelmannii
CAGTAGCATGCATGTGTAGTCTTATCTTGATTGCAGGAAGCTTTGTAGAAGGGGCAGCAGCAGCAAGGAAATAGAAGGCTCAACGGAGGATCTACTTCAAGCATCGTTAAAAAGGTGAGTTGATTCTTCCATTGTTTGCTCAAGAAGGGGTTGAGATTTTGGGTAGAAGGTTAAAAGTTAAATCTTAAGGGTCATTTTTTGCGTATAAGTTTAGAGCCCTAGCTTATTAGTCCGTAGGGTAGAATACCCAACAACAGGGGTGGACCACCACCGCCTGGGGTAGGTGGTGGTGGGCCACCATTTCCTGAGGGAGGAGAAGGTGGTGGCACGATAGAGGCACCATGAGTGGTGCATGATGTATATATTTTTTGTTGTATATAGGCTGGTGAGCCCATTTTTTTTACCAAGGTGCTGCATTGGCCTACGGATACATGTATTTTTGTATGTAAACATTAGGATGGCCTGATGGGCCTTTATATATACATGAGTATACATATTTGAGATCCTGATGTTGTCTACGTGTTTTTTTTTGGCTGATGAGTTGATTACATCCATTCTATATATATGCTGTGACAGGTTTTGTGATGTGTTTATGTATGTGTAGAGGTAGCTTGATGTGATATATGCCAGTCTAACACAATATTAGCTAGGTTATCTGTGATTTGATTCAATTGTCTTGGAATATGTGCAAATGTAATGGAATCAAAATGTCGAGAAAAAATCCTAACTTGCAGGCATTTGCGAAATAGACAAGGATCACAGATGTAGTACACATTGTTGAGCTGGAGAACAACTAGTTGAGAGTCGAGGAAGACACTAAGGTGACAAATATGATGATGCTGGGCATCGGACAGGAGGCCAATGACAACAATGTATTCAGCTTGGTTGTTGGTTGTTGACCCCAAACATATCCCGCTTGAATGAAGCATTTCATGTGAGGGGGTGTAGAGATCCCAAGCAGCCGAAGCGAGATTTTGTGTCCAACAGCTAGCATTATCGGCGTAACTGCTGTGGTAGGATGGTGGAGGAAGCATTTGTCAATAGCACAAAGGATAGTTTAGATGAGAGGGGAGGAGAAAAAAGATTAAAAATGATAGAAAAATAAATAACCTAAAGTAGAATGACTACTTTTAAGCATAAAATTTCTTGAGATACAACCCATTGACGGGTTCCTTGAGAGAGAGGCCTTTAGGGGAGGCCAGGATGTATGCGTCTTTGGTGAGGCAATGGTGGATAATGTAAGGGCCATGCCAAAGTGATTCAAATTTTCCATGGCCAAAGGTATCATGAGCGATATCATAAGCCAGGACGAGGTTGCCTTCGTGGAATGATCAAAGGTTGACATGGCGATCAAAGGTAGCCTTGGATCATTTTTTAGCTGCCTCATTGTTCTGTAAGGAAGATCGATGATCTTCATCCAGAGACTCCAAGTTCAGCAAGTGCTGCTCCATTCGAGAAGTGTCAGGTAATAGCTCAATTGCGGTGCGTAAGGTGGGAATTTCACACTCGATGGGAAGATTTGCCTCGACCCCATGGACTAAATGGAACGGGGTGAAACTGGTAGCGGTTTTCACAGCCGTTCGATAAGCCCATAGCACAGAAAATAACATATGATGCCAATTGGTTTTATGTTTATTAACCATGCATTGTAGCATGGTCTTGAGGACTTTGTTAACTGCCTCAACCTATCTGTTTGACTGAGGGTAATATGGTGAGGAAAACTAATGAGAGAAGCCTAACCGAGATGAGAGTTCAACGAAGATCTCATTCTCGAAGTGTTTCCCATGGTTGGAAATGAGTTGGAGGGGTAATACAAAACGGGATATGACGTGGTTAAAGAAAAAACGTGCTGCAGTGTTAGCAGTGTTATTGAAAGTGGGCATAGCTTCGGCCCATTTGGTGAAGTAATCAATGGAAACAACGATATATTTGTGACCATTGCTAGAGGGGGGATTACAAGTCATGAAGTCGATGCCCCATTTACAAAAAGGGTCGGCAGTAATGACAGGGTGGAGAAGAGAGGGGGGAGACCGGGCTTTGTTGGCTTAGAGGTAACATTGCTCACATCGTTTCACGGAATGAATGCAATCATGAATCAAAGTAGGCCAAAAGTAACTGGCTTGGATAATATTTTGAGCAGTGGATATACCTGAAGATGGCCCCCACATGCGCCGCTATGGAATTCGTTTAAGACTCTATCGGCCTCGTCAATAGTCAGGCATCGACAAAGAATGGTGTCGACATCCTGTCGGTATAGGATGTCTCCGCTGAGAAGTTAGCGGGGGGCCTGATGGAGAATATGTCGACGATCATCCTGTGATAGGTGTTTACCAAACTTTTGAGTTCGAAGTTAGACGAGAAGGTCACCGTACCAAGGATCATTCGAAGTAATGTAAAAGAGATGTTCATCGGGAAAGTCAATATTGACGGGGGCACTGGTGGTGTCAGAGGGGAGGGCCGTGACAAGTTCGGCAAGAACGAGGGCCTTCTTACTCTTAGGTGTTGAGAACTCGAGGTCGTACTCATGAAGGATAACGATCCATAGAGTGAATTTTCCATTAACTTGTCGACGGTTGAGCAATTACTGCATAGGGTTGGAATCTGCGACGACCTTTGTGGTGCAAAGCAGAATGTTATGGCGCAGTTTCTGGACTACGAGAACAATTGCAAGAGAAAGTTTTTCTTCATGTTTATACTTCAAGGGTGGCCCTAAGAGGTTCTTACTAACGTAATAAATGACATGTTCATGATTTTCATCCCTGAGCTGGACAAGGACACCGGCTACTGATATAGATGATGTTGATACGTAGAGGATGTAGTCGCGATTATAGTCCGGTGCACTAATTAAAGGTGCGTTTGAAAGCGTTTCTTTAAGATCGTCAAATGACTGTTGGGCATGGTTGTCCCAGTGAAAAGGGATGTCGTGACGTAGTAAGCGGAGGAAACCATGTGCGCATATGGTGTAATCTAGGACAAAGCGTCTAAGAAAGTTAGCTTTGCCCTGTAGACTCTGAAGTTGTCGTAAATTTTGGGGAGGTGGAATTTCAGTGACAACTTGGACTTTGAGGGGGTCTACGGTAATACCGCTTTGGGAAATAATAAAACTGAGGAGGTGCCCTGCGGTGACACAAAACACGCACTTGAGAGGATTCAAGCGGATGTTGTATTGACGACACTGTTGAAAGATGATTCGTAAATCATCAAGATGCTGGGTGTGTTTCTTGGATCAAGCAGTGAGGTCGTCCAAGTAGGTAAGGATGATATTAGCCATATCGTGAAAGATGTATGTCATCACCCACTGGAAAGTTGTGTCGTCATTCTTTAAGCCGAAAGGCATGACACGATATGCAAAAGTACCCCATGGGGTAGTAAATGTGGTTTTATAATGATCAACTGGGTGAATTTGAATTTGGTTATAGCCAGAGAATCCATCCATAAAGGAGAGAGCCTCGTGGTCGGTGCAGTCGTTGATAATTTGATCGATAAAAGGCATTGGAAATTTGTCTTTGGCACATGCGTTATTGAGATTGCGAAATTCTGTGCAAACATGGATAGTGCCCTATTTTTTGTCGATGGGTACAGGGTTAGAAACCCATGAGGTATAAGTGATGGGGTAAATAAACTCGGCAGTGTGTAATTTGTCAATTTTGGCTTTGATAGCCGCGACTTTGGATGGGTGTAGCGGTCACTGTTTTTGGCAAACTCGTGTGATGTCGGTCCAGGTGTTGATGCGGTGTTCGACAATAGAGGGGTCGAGGCTAGGCATTTCCGTGTCTAACCAGGTGGAAATATTCATATATTCCTAGAAGAGGGATTTATATGTGTCGATTTCCTGAGGAGTGCAAGCAGCTTCAATGATGATTTCTTCGACGATGCCATTTTTAATAGAAATGTCGATTTTGATAGTGGGAGAAATGTTGGCCATATTACTTTTTTCAAACGTATCAGGGGCAGGAATGGGATTGTTGAACCAATCGATAGGAACTGATGGGATAAAATCTTTGGTTTCGATTGCGTAAATGGGGTTTTGGTTAGGAGGCATGGGGGCTTCCTGTGGAGAGAAGAGTGTGCAGTGATGTAGTGCATCCCAGGGAGAGTCCGGGTGGTTTAGCTCTTCCAGTATTTCCTCATCACATTGGAAATGCCGAGAATACAAGGGGTCGTGAGGAGTGATCTCGGTGATAGTGTGGTTTCCCCCTGATGAAGAAGCAGGGGGAACAATGCTAGGAGATGGGGAGGGTTCACTCGACATAAACCATATATTGAAGTACTGAGGGTTACCCATGGTGGTTGGGTGGAGAGTGTACGTAGGGAAATGAGCCGGAGAGTTGGGAGGGTTGGGGGGTAAATCCTCAGATACATCATCTAAGAACCACGGAGGTGCTGGGAGTGCCTCGGGCTCGAGAGAAATGACATGAAGATCCTCTAGTGACGAGGTAATGTCCATTATCGCCTCTGCGGGTCGGTGAAACATGGCCTGTATGCAAGGATCATAGGACACTGGTATGTAAAATGAGCTAATGAATCGCAGAGAGAGCAAGGGCATCTCATACATTCATTGACTGAAGTGGTGACATAACGAATGTCAGTGATATTTGTTGACGAGGACGTAGCAGGGCTAGGTTTGTTCTGGAAGTTCTGGCGTACTGTGGCTAATGTCTGCTGAAAGCATGGTAGTGCTGGGCAATGATGGGTGTAATGGCCATACTTTGAACATATAGCACAAGCATATTTGGTCCTCAACCCTTTACTATTGGAAGGGTGGGTGGTAGTGGTAGGATTAGCAGTAGTGGTGGGTGTTGTGGGAGTTTGATTGAGGGGGATCAAATTCCATAATTCAGGTAGTGACGGACAATTGTTGGTTTGGTGGCCCTCTTTCTCACATAGTGCACAAGGTGGTGGGATACATGGAGGAAGTGGAGCGGTGGGCTCCTTCTTCTTTCTCCTGCCCCCAACTGTAGCAGGGGGGTTAGTGAGTGGTGGGGTGGTGGGGGTAAGGATGAGAATCGTCATGGGGATTCCTTCTTGAGGGGGAAGGGATGGTCGAGGGACCATCTCTAGTGGGTGTAAATACCAAACTGGGATTGCTAACACCATATTAGGTAGTGTGAGCGTTACAGCTACCTAGAAAGCTTCTATACCGGGTGGAGGGTAAAAGAAGGGAATTTGAGTGAGGGGTTGGGAAATTGTCTTCGAAACTGGACTATGTCCTTGGGGAGAGGTGGAATCGTGGACTGATGGGGTCGACGAGTGTCCATTGTGGTTTTGAGGAGGGGTTTCTGTGATGACTAGGACACTAGATATGACAGAAGCCTCTGTAAGAGGAAGGGTATCCTCTATGTGAGTTCCGTTAGATGATATGACGCATACTTGATTAGTAGGATGAAGGAGTGGTGGTGCTCCATGGTATGTCGCTAACAAGGATGGATCTTTAAAAATCCCAGGACCCATCTCGACGAGTGGATATGCGTCTTGGTTTGTGTGGATGAGAGGAAGAATGTTATCGAGGTTGGCAAATGGGTTAGGCTCATAATGTGAGACTTGGTCAATGGTCACGATCTTCCCATTGTTGGGGAACACCATTGTCCAAAATATAGAAGATGCCACTGCCTTCATAGCATACATGTAGCTATGACTGAACAGGATATTATAATCGAGCGGGGCATCGATAACTTCGATATTGATGAGAATAGTCTTGCCCCTGAGTTCAACAGGGACATTTTGGAAGAGCCCTTCAGGAGAGGATGGTCATCCGTCATAAGCTCGTAATGTGATGGAAGAGGGTATGAGTTTCAGGGAACCAAGTTTCTTCCATACTGTTTTGGACACGATGCACGTAGATGCACCTTCATCGATGATACACCGATGAACTGTGATGTTCAATATTTTCACTGGTATTTGAAAAGCGATCAAGGTGGGAAGACGAGGTTCTCCGCTATCCAGATCAAAGGTGATGAGTTGGGTATCTGCAGGGTCAACTGCCCCCAAGGCAGAAAGTAATGATTTCTGCTGAGTAGGACAAGTCTGGAGGACTTCCAAGACTAACATGGCAGTCGAGGATTGTGCTAAGTCGTCCACCAAACTATAGTTATGAGCTGCCCTAGCCTGTGGGTTGTGGACATTCTTGCGCAATGGGATGTGAGGGATGCGAAGCAGTGTTTTGGTGGAAGGGCGAGGGATAACCAACGGGGGTCCCAACGGTGGAGGGTTTGTTTTTGGAGGGATGGAAGGAGACTCAGCGGGTGTATGATACTGACAACTACGCATTTGCAGAAGGATTTCTTCCTCACTGGTGAGGAGAATTGTTCGCTCTGCTGGGTTTTTAGGGTTGAGGTATTGTCCCACCTGAGGTGCGGGGTGATGTGTGTCCTATTGGGTGTTTATCACACATTGATGTGGAATAGGATTTTGTAGCACGGTGGGAGGGGGTTGTTGCACGTATTGTTGTGGTGCCTGCTGAGGGGCAGGTTGTGCAGGAGAATGGGGAAGACTACTAGAGTCTTTCAACCATTTGAAATCAGCGATCTGGGGGCAATGATGAGTGTAATGGATGAATTCACCACAAAGGGAACAAGGGAATATAGTTTTAACATTATTTCTCCCTTGGCATTTATTATTTCCCCCTTGGGGGTTTTGGTTCCCTTGGTTCTAGTTGCCCCCAGTTGGTTGGTGTTGTGGGGGTTGATTCCCGCCTTGACCTAGGTTGTTGTTATTCCTATTCCATCCTTTCTTCTTGGCATTGTTCAATGGATGAGTTGGGTTGGATTTATTCAACTGTTAAAAACTTTGGTATTGTTGAGCAGCAGAGGGTTGAACAAAATTTACCCCCGCATGAGGATGTGGGGGAGCCATGGGTTGTGGAGGACCAGGAAATGGGAAGTATGGATTTTGTGGTGGTACCGATCCACAAGGTACATAGGAAGGCATAGTTCTTTCACTAGTACTATAAGATGATGTTGAGGGAGTACCACTGTTTGTGGGAATAGGTGGATGTATGAGAGGTGCTGGTGGTGGTCCACTGATGGTTGGAGGTATAGCAACAGGGTATGGCTGTTGATAAGGGGGTGGGTGGTAATAAGGAGTGCCCCCGTATGCCAGCGGGTATTGAGGTGTTCCATACATCGGTGGTGGTTCGGGTTGTGGACCATGGTGAGTGGTGGCACCTATTAGTTCGTCTACTGAGTGAGACATCCCAGGTTTGTCTTGGCCAAATGGCACATGTTTTGGAAGATCAGGAAGTACCTTGTATAAGTACCCTGACTGTGCATATATGAGGTCATACTGTTGGGCTTTACTGATGGCTTCCTCTTTGGATTGAGGGAAGGTGGAAGCTACATCCTTACCGAGGAGAGAGACAAGTGATCTAAGAAACCAGTCGAGACACTGTTGCTTGGTGGTTTCTTCTTTGCACAAACTACGTTGCCTATGCCACTCGTGAATGTGGTCAGCGATGTGTGTGGCTGAGGTTTGTTTGAGGTTATATAGTAGTTCAAGACCATTGTCATGGTAGATGGGTAATTGGAAGAAGGTCAAGAATGCTTTGGCCAATGACTCAAAGGTTGCTTGGGACCCTGATTTTTCTTCAACATACCATTTTGTCGATGGGCCAGTGAGTGTGCGTTGAAATAATCGCAGTCTGATGGAATCATCCATAAGGTTGTTGGAGGAGCACCATAGGTGAAAGGTCATGACATGGTTGGTAGGGTCATCCCCTGCCTTTCCTTCAAACTTTGGTATGTCTGAAGGTAGTTTGGTTGGCATTGCAGGCCATGTGGGATCGCAATATAGGATCATTGGTGAGTTTAGTGAGATCTGATATGTTGAGAGAGGCCAAATATGTCATCTGCAGTGGGGGGGGAGGGTTAGCTCCGACCATAGTGTGTTGTGAACCTGACCCTTGAGGGGGGCTAGGTGGGTTGGTGCTCCCTCCTTGAGAGAAAGTGGGTCCCCCGCTTCATTGTAAAGGAGAGTGAGTGAACGGATGACCTTGTGAAGTTGACCCAAGTAATGTAGAACCAAGAAAATATGATCCTAAGATAGTAGCACTCATAGGAGTGTGTGAATGAGGTGTCGATGAGCGAGCACGACCAGATACTCCCCCTAAGATAGGAGGGAGGTTGAGAAAGCGTCGTGAACAACGGGGGTTTTGTGGTTCCGCTATGATGTCAGACCAACTGTGTGAATGTGTGAAAAAAGTGGTGAGAGTAGTATAGAAACAAGAGCTATTGCGCTAAATGTTTACACAATATATATATCCAAATCAAACTATAATCAGATGTGCATCATACATAAAATGAGAAAGAAGCATATATGTGGGTAAGTGGGTTTTGTCCGCGTGGGGGAATCAAAAGAAAGCAAATGCTCATGTCCTAGAAGACGTAACGTCCTTCCTCTCAAATAGCACTGGACCTTCCAATAGTACTCAACAGTGGGGTCTGAAGTCATCGGAAGAGAAACTAGTGAAGGATGAAATAATTGGCTATAATGAGGGGTAAAGGGGGCATATCCCGAAAGAGCTGGTGATATTTCCCAATAGCCACACAGAATCCAATCAAGGTGCAATTGCATCCCACAATTTCCACCTGGGTAGATGTCCTAAATTTGGTCACTAGGTACCTCGGTCAAAGTGCGGCATTTAGATTTTCAGCCTAAGAAATGGGTCACGGGCTGGATCCCGTCCAAGAGGTGGGTGCCTCAAGGGGGGACACACAGAACAACCGGACCTCGGCCTTCAACTCTTCATGTGTATCTCCCTACCTTATGGTGATTGGAACACTTGACTTGGAGAATTTTCAGTTCCCTATTTGACAACCTCTATGTTTTGACAATGTGAGAACCAGATAACGAGGAGTTATTTGGATGCCTAACCCCGAAATCCTACCTAGACTAAAAAATTTCTTTTGGCACCTCCTGTGGAGGAAAACTCGGTGAGTTTTTAGAAAGATTTTAGATGTAGTTGTTTTGGGAGGTTGGGGGTGCAAACCAACCTCATTGATTAAAAATGGGAGTGGATAGTCCTATTAAGAAAAGATGGGGTATTTTCGGAATTCGTTTTGAGGAAACTTACTTTGACCTCCACGTTTCAAGAAGAAGCTATGTGAGTGATAAGTGAATTTTCTGTGTGAGTGAAAGTGTGCCAATTTTTAGTGAATTAGATGTCACCTTGCTGCATGTGGACTTCTCTTGGTCCTTACAAGAGTTTGATTACCTAATTAACTAAGTGCCTTTGGTACAACCTTGCGTAATTCAAAATCCCTAAGAAGCTAGCATGTGTACATGTGGGTCCATTACTATCCTTCAACTCCCTATTGTGATGTAATCTAAGAAAATCTTTGAAACTATCCTAGATTGAACATGTGGTCATGTATGGGCCCGTTACAAACCTTTAAACTTCCCTAGTGTTTTGATCTAAGAAAGAAAAAATTCAAACACTATCCTATTTTTGTAGCATGTGGGCATGTATGGGCACGTTACAATATTAATATGTGTTTGAAAAAGAAAACTAAGAGGAGTCCCAAAAAGGGTTGTTGTCCTCTCCTAAAGGTTTTAAACTTTGTTAAGGGGGATGAAATTGTTTCACAATCTTTTTCTTATTCTCAAGGTCACTTGGAGGCGTGAGAGAAGAGCATACTAAGTGATTGTTACTCAACTTCTAGTCCCAATGTAAGTTAAATGTGATTAAAAATGATTTCCACCTTATCTTGTGAGTCAAAACAAGCCATCCATGTGGCAAAAAACAAATAAGGGAAATTGATTTTATCCTCCTAAGTGCCTATGTGTGTTTGACTAACCCCTTTATATGATGAGGGAACTAAGTGTGGTGCATCTTTAAAACATGCTTGACATCATTTTTAAGAGGGCAGATGGCCTTCCCCGCATTTCAACAACTTACAATGTGAAATTTTTCTCAGATGCGCGGGTCCCAGTGGAGACAGAGGCACACAGAGCACATGCGCGCGAGCAAAGACAAGCTAAAAAGTGCACGTGCGCAGAACAAAAATGTGAGTCAGGCGCATGGGCACACGATGCACGTTTGTGGGTTGAAAAACCCACGCATATGTGGCACACGACCGAGAATTAAAAATCCGAGTGCATCTCTCTCAATTCAACTTGGAATTGGCTGATTGGCAGGTCATCTTAGGCCGATTAGTGCACCTGCAAGTTAAACAAACTAAAAGAAGAGAAAAATAAACCCAAATGAGGTAGGAAATTGATACCTTTCCCTAGCGGAGTCGCCAATCTTTTGCGCCTCTTTCATCACCTTGGTGAGAAAATAAGAGGTGCTTGCAAGCTTAGTTGGGTCTGCTGAGCAGGACAACTGTAGAGAAAAGAGTTAGAGAAAGAAAAACAAAAACTAAGATTAATAATTAAACTAATAGATTCAATAAAAATTAAAATCATGAGCATAGGGACATAGAAATAGAAAAAAAAAGACCCATGTCACCAATGTTTGAGGATGATCTATTGATGAAAACAAAGCACCAAGAAGAAAGGGTACTATGAGTCCCTTCTTCCTCCAAGGGAAGGCTCTTGGACCCTCACTAGCTAGCTCTTCTTACAACAAAGAAAATGGAAAATGGTGATGAAAGAACTCTTTACAAATCCACTCAATGGTGAGATGGATTGCCCAATGTAATGGTGTCAATGTGCTCTTATCAAGGATGGAGTCCTTAAAACAATATAGGCAGCATAACATTACTTTGAATTTCTTGAGAAAATGAGGTGCATTCATGGCTTTTTATAGCATTGCATTGGGTTATTGTGTAACTACTTTGTAGTGTGAAAAGAGGCCATTTAGGGCATTATTAGGTCTTTGACCAGCCCACCAGTCAGATCCATCCCAGATTTGAGGGTCAAATCAGCTTGGGAGCTGAACCATAAGTGGTTGGGAGGCCGACCACTTTCATAAATGCGTCGTTTAGCAGGTGTGCGGATTTTTGCGCTAACAGTAGCGCATCATGCACATATGCACGATTTCTATGTTCATGTTCTATGCATGTGCGCGTGCGCCCAATGTCTGCAAAGCGCTCTTCAATTTTTCACTACTTTGTATAGTTTTTTGACCTTTTTGAATGCTATGGTATTAATTAAGGTTCATGAATGACTTCATTATTGGTTGACAATGCTGAGTTCTTGTAACCATGTGCAGATGAATTTTCAGTGATAACACTTATTTCTTCTTGTTCTATCTCAACATCTTCTTCATCTTGATCAACATGCTCTAGATTTGTGATTGCAAGAAGAGATCCCTTAGAGTAGATATTATGTAGCTTATCCCAAATGACTTTGGCTGATGAGAATTTTCCAACTTTGAATTTTACCAAATTATTTAATGCATATAGGATGGAATCCATTTATATTTTGTTTTTCCCTTTTAATTCCTTTTTTTCTACAATATTTGGAGGTTTCTTTGAAGCGATGTATCTTTAAACAAATGAGTATCAGATGTCATACCCCTATGCCTCTAGAAATATTTTGATTATTCAGCTCCATATCTCATAATTATGACCATCAAACATTGGCATTCCATTATCTGTGTAATCCATGATCTACCTTCTAGTGGTTAGATTGATTTTGAAGGACCCACTCTGCTACCAATTGTTGGAATATTCACTAATACTGAGAGGGGGGGGGGTGAATTAGTATTCTACATTTTTTACCACTTTTAACCAAAACATGTAAACATTAAGTTATCAAAAATTTATCATTTATAACTGCATTCAAGATATCATCAACATGTAACCAAAAATAGAAAGTACACAAGAATTTTACATGGAAACCCCAATGGGATAAAACTATGGAACAATTTCTTATATATCAGAAGACTACATTCATAGGAAGCACCAAATTACAAAATTATCTAGCACCAAATGGAAGGAGGCTCCAAACCCCAAGTTTACAGGCTCCGAACCGAAGGAAGATACAACTCCCTAGATTCTCCAGCTCCAACTGGAAGGAGGCTCCATCCCCCTAGTTTCTAGGATCTAACCTAAAAGAAGCTCCAACTCCCTATATTATCCAACTCTAATTGGGAGGAGTAACCAACCCCCTATTTTTATGAGAATCAAGTCAAAGGAAGTTGCAAATCCCCTGCAAGAACCAACCTATTGTTTGAAGACACCAATATTCTTGTGCACCACCCAATCTCCCATAACTGTAAATGAGAGACTGAACTTCTCACTGTAACTATTACTAATATTTATACATTATCATCATCATACATAAGAAACTCAACTTGTCACTAATATTGATACATCTTCATCATCAAAATTGATACAACCCCAATAACCACATAAAACTCATGCTGATATCTCCAAGAATATCCTCCAAATCATGTTCTCAAAATCACCATGATATGAATCAAACCATGTGCCAAGATATGCCTCAATAATGTGACAATACATAAAGTTAGCCTTCACATGCCAAAATCTCCAAGAAGTGCCTCAAACATGTGCCATAACCTCCAATATATGCCTCAAATAATATACCAAAACCTCCAAAATACAAGCCTCAAAACATATGGAAAAATATACCTTTCAACATGTTAAAATCCTAGTGCACGAGATATCAGATCATCAAAACTAGATCCACATAGAATATGAGTCCACATAAATATCCTAGGTCCACATGGGTCCACATATAAACCCCAACATCACTTCTTAAATTTATCTCAAACCCATGTTTGGGACTAGTTTTTGGATTAGCCAAAAACCCTAACTTCCAACAAGTATAACTTCGTATCTATAATGACTCAAGGTTTGAAACTTGTACCCACTATTATTTGATATCATCTCTAAAATTCCTCCAATTTTTTATCCTTAATTCATCACTAAAAAAGAGATATAGTGAAAATGGAAGACGTCCCTGAATTTTGTCCTATTCTGGAGAGCAAACTTGTACAACATTCCACACACGCAATTTTAGATATTTTATTATGAAACTCACACAAAAAATACTACAGACTATATTCATTCCATTTAAATTGGTCTCACATAATCTGGATCCTCTATGAAGAAGTGATGACTTTTTTACCTGAAAGGCCTGTTTGAGACTAGTTATAGGATTACTCAAAAACCCTGTCTTCCACAAAGTGTATATCCAAAAATACAATGACCCAAAAGATGAAATTTGTATCACAACTACTTTGATATGTCTTCTCAATATTCTCCAAGTTTAGTTATTTTAATCATTCTATAACAACAATTATAGAAAAAATGGCAAGATGAAATTTAAAGAACATACCTTAGAACACATCATCACAAGACTTCATCTTCCCTTATAATTTCTCCCATCTTCACTTCATATTCCCTTTGAAATTTTCTACCAAGATTTTCCTAAGAGATCACAAGATTGAATGATGAAAATGAAAGGTTCTTACAGTGTATTTATACTTTTCCAACTACTTCCTTTTCTTGACTTTAGGGCCGACTTGTAACTTCTTGTCCTTAGATCTGGGGCTTCTTGACCATACTTTGGGGCTTCATATTTAAGAGGGCATAACTTCTAAACTATTAGGAATCATGTGGTGTGCCACCTACCATTCGAAACATATTGATGAAGGCTATCAATCCATGGATATTTTGCATGTATTTGCAATTTCCTTCATACTATTTTTATTCAATCAACTACAAGCTTCATGACCACACCTTTGGAGCTTCATAACCACTTAACCACTTAAACATATTTATAGGGATTCTTGTAGAATTATTCAAAACAACTTCCTTTGAGGGCCATGCTTAGAGCTACGCCATAAGGGGACCACTTTGGATACTCCTTCAAACAAACCCATCAATTCTAGGGGCTTTTGGACTTGCTTCTGTTCTTCTTCTAGGGTTGACATCAATGAAAACCAATTTTCCAACAAGCCTAAGACTTTTGTTAGTGTCACTAAAGGGGTGAATTTTAGCATAATTCATCTTAGCTTGATGATATAAAACAATTGTCCACTCCACGTATCTAATGATATAGAGATGTATAGTTCACCTACTTATCTATGCAAACTATACCTACCACTTCAATAGTTATATAACCATCCTATTCGAAAGTTATCCTTGAATATATGAATTCAATATTGTGTCAATGATAGTGACATGTTTTTCCTCTTAATGGATTTCAAAAATGAAATCCAAACATATGTATTCACTTGTTTCTTGCAAGTATAGGTAATCCAAATAGATGTATTCACTTGTCTCTTGCAATTATAGGTGATGGAATTGTCTGATGAATAACCTTTGATTTTTCACATTGATGGAGCAATCAATAGGGGTAGTTTTGTTATCCAAAGAGAAATTAATTGGCATCAATTGAGTGTTGGTTATATCCTTAGTACAACTAAATTTATTGGAAGGAAATAATATTGAACCATGGTATTTCATTATAAGGACTGGAGTTATACTTTATGATAGGAAAGGAAAACTTCTCATCAAGTATAGCTAGTCATTGACCTTCCCAATAACTAACTCTCTGTATTTACGAACCTAACTCCTTTCACTTTATTTAGGGCCTATGGGTAAATAAAGTAAGTGACTTCTATTTCCAAGGATTTTTGGGTATGGTTTTTGAGCTATCACAAAAATAAAGTGCCATCAAGCATAAACAACCTTCTACTCAATTTGATTTTGGAGGTGAAGGTGGTTGCTCCATCCATAGCCTTAACTAACACAAAAATGGGTAGCAGATACTTCAACTATGAGGTATATAAATTTAGGGTTATGATGGGTCAAAAATTAATTTCCAAAGGGATAACAAGAGGATGAACTATTATGAAGTGAGGTATGCATGAAAAGTTATCACATCTTACACATTCAAGATATAGCTTAAATATTTGTATCAAAATTCTCTTCTATACTAGTTATTTAGATACATTTGATAGAAGGAATGACGGAAAGGGGATGGAAATCACTAAGAATCACTATCCATGATGTTTTTACAAAAAATTCATAAAGAATTCAAAAAAAGATATAAGAAATTCCTAAAAAGAAATAAAAGCTATAGTGAAAATCCAAGGTTGGTAGTGACTCAACCCTAGATGAAAGGTTTATTGCTTGAAATCTCGACCAAAACGAACCCTAGAAAAATATTGAAATATTTAACACTTCCTTAAAATAAGGTATAAATGATTGAACAATGAGGGAATTAAAAAGAGAAGTAGCGAAAGGAAGGAGTTTAAAATATTGGAGTCGATGACAATCAACAAAAGTAGTATATTCAAAATCCCACCCCTCCTTCTCAATTTCCTATATTCCTAATTCCTGATCGATTCCATTATTGTTTTTATTCATAGTATTCCTTAAGTCACTCTTAGAGTCCCTATATAAATATCTCCTCAATTCACCCATCTATGAGAAATTCAAACATAAATGAGGAAGTCTCCAAATCATATGAGAAGTGCGACGAAGAAGAAAAAACATGCATAGGAGAAACCTCTAGGGTGAATGTGGATTTCATCTTTTCTCTAGCCATTACTTCTACAACTGTCTCGTTTTCCATACTATCAACTCCCATTCCTAAATATCATTTTCCTTCCCCTTCTATGACTACATCTCTAATTCCTATCATTCACATTTCTTCCCACTTCCACTCTTCTTTTACTCCCAAATGCTCCCATTATGATTTCTATTTTTACTATAATTACTGCAATGGTTGTTTCAAATGTTGCTATAAATACTCAATTGAGTGGAACCCTGACGAATTCATTACAAGATAGTTATCTCATTTATTGTATACATAATTGCACAAAATGCGGGTAAGATAAGGGTTTAGGAAAGAATCAAAAGGGGAGAAAAAACCCAAAGCACCATGGCATAATTTATTTTTTTTACTCCCAAATGCTCCCATTATGATTTCTATTTTGACTATAATTGTTGCAATGGTTGTTTCAAGTGTTTCTATAAATACTCAATTGAGTGGAACCCCAACTGATTCATTACAAGATATTTATATCATTCATTGGATACATAATTGCACAAAAACTAGGTAGGATAAGGGTTTAGGAAAGAATCAAAAGGGGAGAAAAAACCCAGAGCACCATGGCATAATCAATTTCATTCCCATGCAAATTCTTTAGTAGGAAAGGCACATTAGGTGAATCGAGACACACTAGGATCGAGAGTATCAAGGACACACCAAAATTACTAGAATCAAAGAAAATTCAATAGCCAAACTAATGTGGATTTGAGGTAATCCAATGTCCAAATGTGTATTTTTAATTTTTATAAGAAGGGATGTCTTGGAAACATACAATGTTGAAAACACTCAAAGTGACGCTAGGTAAATCCTATGGAGTTAGGATATTTCTTCTCAAGAATACTGTTGTGTTTATCTCGCATGTTTTATTGCTTAAGAAACAAACCATTATGTTCTCTATGGCACATAAAACAAGGGAAAACACCTATCGGATAACAAATATTAAATGCAACTATCTAGACAAAATGAAACCTATGTATGTTCTTGAAAGATTTCATGTGTTAAACTAGATTAAACAATCTCTTTGGCACCTTCATCAATTCTCGTTATTGTGTTGAGTACTCAAAATCCAAGCATCCTATCCCTTGGTAGAATATTGGGAGAGGAATAAAGTACCTTTTTTCAAACTTTATTTCACTTCAAATCTATCCAATTCATTTCACAAAGTTCAATCAATGTACTAAACAAGAAATCTAACAAAAAACTAAATAAGGAAAGAGTCGGTGGAACAAAATAGGGGAATATCAATTCATTGATGTGAAGCTTCCACATATTACCCTTCTGATTGATCTAACATTCATTATAATCATTCATTCCATTGAAATGATCTCTACTTTAAAACAATACATGATATTTTGACCGCATACAACTCCTTTCTTTACCATATGTGCTATGTGGAGATCTCTAGTTTTTTATATTGTGAGTCAACTTGGCTCATGGACCATATGATGGATTTATTAGTTCATAGATATCATTATCTTGGTTAAGATAAAGTATCATCTAAAGTGATAGGGGTAATATCAATTCATTAACATCATTATGGTGAATTTTAGCTCATTCCATAAAAACTAAGAGGGGAAAATCTCTAATCATTGATATCAATATCCTAATTATCAATTGTTGTAACTTAAAACATAGGTTTACAAAGAAAATATTTCACCTCTGCTTATTGAAGGATTAGATCATGTCACTAAGAGGGGGGGGTGAATCAGTGACAGAATAATTTTATCAATTTTTCTTTTGTTAGTGCAAACAAAATTTTAACACAAAAATTTATCATGGAACCCAATTGGGAAAACCACAAGCACTTTTCTATTAACTGCAAAATTTTGTTTTACAGGTTACATTGAAGGAAGATGTTCTTCCTCTTAGATCAACACCCACTGATCAGTATGCACCCACACCCTTCTTCACCAGCACCAATTGGTAGGAGGTTACAACCCCCTATTTAGTCAGCTACAACTGACAAGGAAGCACCTACTCCCTTGCAGGCTCCAACCTTCCCTTACACCACCCAACCACCCTTAATTTCTGAATCTAGAAAACTTATGTATCATGTATTCACTTCTTTTCTCTCTGATTCTATGATTTAATATATCTTTTGATCTGGATTGCAAAGACACTTTCTTATCACCACTCTTTCTCGTTTATATAATTTTCAAACTTGTGTGAGTTATAATGCATTGTGTCCTTTCGTTTGGACCATCGCACCCCTTCATTTAAAAATAATATCGTTTGTTTTTCTTTATCTAAATATTATCGAGAAGCCCTTTCAATTTAATGAAAATGATTTTCATTAATCGATCACAGGTATGGATTGATTTCATTTAACTTAATTTCATGTTTTTGCAAATATTGCAGAAATCAAATTCTGTAGAGGGACTTCCTTCAAACCATTTACTTATAACCATACATGCAGGACCACAGGCTTATTAATTTAAGCGTTTCTTCTTATTTCTTCATTTGTTTCTTTATTCCATATGACCTCAGGTAGTGACCAGATGCTAGGCCAAGCAAGTGCTTGATCACTTATCAAAATCAATGGTCACGTTTTATTCTCCCGATGAGATGGACTACTATTGGTACTTTGGGACTTCGTCCTTCGTGACTTACAACCTCTTTAAAAATCTCCTGAATAAAATACATGTGTCCATAATCTTCAATAGTTGAGAATTCTCTCAAAGTTTTCTTTAGATCGGATGACTCATGTCCATTTCAAGACTTCAGGCTTCGGGACTTCAGGACATAGGGCATTTACCGGTGTTTAAACTCTCGAAGTAAAAACTCTCGGAGTGACGTAACTTGCTGATGTCACTTGTTGAAGTGGAACTTCTTGAGTGGCTGCCATGTGTCACCTGGATTCGTGCCTTATGTATGCTTAAATTACATATGGGACCTTGACACTTGCCATCATTTGATTACGCCACGTGTCCTTGTTGATGTAGATCTCTTCATATGGCACATGTTATTTTCCTTGATCTAATGATCAGGATACTTTCCAAAGTATTCCACTGATCGAATGACTCATATCCACTTCGGGACTTCAGGTAATTCGATTTCTCCACTTCCTAGTTCTCCCGAAGTGGGATTCCCCGAAGTGTAAACCTTGAGTAACTTGACTTCATCCAATGGTCATTATTTAACCCGAAAAGGCTTAACATGATCCAACGACTATCGGGAATTTAGATATTCGGGATCTTGGGCCTTTGGCCTTGATTATCCTATCCTTCTACTTTCCTCGATCTGATGGTCAAGATATCTTCTGAAGTGTTTCCTTAGATCAGACAACTTACGACTATTTTGGTACATTTGTGGTTTACTTTTTCCTTCCATTAAACATGATTTGATAGTCCTGATATCTATCGAAGTGTTCTTCATATCAGGCAGTTCACATTTACTTCGTGATTTCAGCCTTCGGCTGATCTTACTTGTTCTCAACCCTTTTCTCCCGAAGTGGTCAGCGCCGAGGTTGACCACTGCTACCTTGGCATGCTCTGAATAGTTCGGATGGTACTCATTTACTTTGGGACTTCATATCATATGATCTTATTATTTGATTATCTTATCCTTCCACTTAACTTGATCCAATGATTGATGTAGATTATGGAACCGTAACTTGCGTGCGGTTTAATTCGTCACCCAAACTCCACAATTAAAGTTTTGCGATTGTTGGTGAGTTAACCACCGTTTTCGATCTTTGAATCGATGAGATATGACGATCTAGAATAATTGCGGGATTGGAAATAACATATATTTTAATTCTCCCTTCGCACTCTGCACTCAATCCTTGCCCTTGATCTATGCTTGCATATCTGACGGTCACAACATGATCTGATTGTTGACCAATCCTCCAACAATCCTTAAGCCCACGACCACTCATATGACCAACATGCAATGTATATATATAGAAAATATATTTCCAATGAACGGCCTAGATCCTTCATCATCAGATTGATAGTTATTGTCGCTTTGACCAAAAGACAGGGGCCTGACAGGTCGTCCCGGGCTCCAGGATGGTAAGCTTCATTCTTTGCATACTTGTATACTATTTGACATAAATGAAAACACATTAATGACACTATGTCCAAAAATCTCCCCCTTTTTCATTGATGGAAACACACCAACTTCATACACCATCTCCCCATGTGATGATGCTTCTCTCCTCTGAAGTTACTCTCCCCCTTTGACATCAATGGCAAAGGATTTCTCCTCCTATGACTTTTCTGTCTATATGCTACTGATCAATATCTGAACTCCGGTAACTTCTCCTGCAATCATACTTTTCTTGTATGAACTGAATGGCTCCTCCTAACTTTGATCGTTGTATCCCCCTGAATTGATGCCAATTGATGAATTATTTTCTTGAGAGATTATATTGGAAGAGGGACTACTCCCAATATTTGCCTGAGATATTCAAAAACATCTTTGCTTAAGGGTTTAGTGAAAATATCTACAACATGTTCTTGTGTTAGGACATATTCCAATTTAATGTTCTTATTTTCATCCTGATCTCTTAAATAATAGTATTTTATTGTAATGTGTTTTGATTTGGAGTGTTGGAAATGGTTCTTGGAGAGACTTATAGAACTTGTATTATCGCAGTAGATAGTAGTGGGTTCCTCAAACACTATTTTGATGACTTGTAAGGTTTGTCTCATCTATTATACTTGTGTGCAACATTTTGCTGCTACAATATAATCAACTTTAGTGGCAGACAAAGAAATTGAGGATTGTTTCTTTCTTATCCAAGCTACCAATGATTCTCCCAAGAAGAATGTTCCTCCACTTGTACCTGTAAATAATAATCTAGCCTTGCATACCATCCTTTGGGTGCTTGTTTTAGCCCATAGAGTGCTTTATTTAGTTTACAAACATAGTATCCTTTGTTGGTTAATTGAAATCCTTCTGGTTTCTCAATATAGACTTCATATTCTAAGTTTCCATTGAGAAATGCTGACTTGACATCCATCTGGTATAATTTAAATTTTTTGTAGCTGGAAAATGCTAAGAAAATCTTAATTGCCTCTAATTTGGCCACATGGGCAAAGGTTTCTTCAAAGTCTACCCCTTCAACCTGAGCATACCCTTTACATACCAATATAGCTTTGTTCCTTATTACTTTCCCATTCTCATCCACTTTTGTTTTATAAACCCATTTAGTTCCAATGACATTCTTATTTTTTGGTCTTGGAACTAGTTCCCAAGTTTGATTTTTTTCAATCTGGGCCAATTCTTCATTCATAGAATTGACCCAATTCTCATATTTACATGCCTCTTTGATTGAGATGGGATCAATATGTGACAAAAGTGTTATTTTTGTCTGATACAACAGTTGTATTCTTGTGTGCACTCCATTGCTTTTATTTCCAATAATAAGTTCTTCAAGATGATTCTTTTGAGTCATTCTTGAGGGTGTCTTTGTGTCTCTTCTTGGGGATTCTTCTCTTATCTCTTCCTGGTATTCGCTAGTATCTATATCATCCTCTTCCTTTTCTTCTTTATTCTCTTCTACTTCTTCTTCTTGTGTACCAACTGACTCACCATCATCTTCATCTTCACTGTCAAGTATATTCTCTTGATGTTTGATCCTTATTGTTTTTAAATCATCCACCTTGACATTTGCACTCTCAACAATATTATGTAATCTAAGATTCTACCATCTGTATGCTTTCTTGGTAGAATAATTTCCAAGAAAGATACCTTCACCATATCTAGCATCAAATTTTCCGAGATTCTCATCAAGCCTTTTGATGTAGAACTTCCAAATACCTTGAAGTATTTTACCCATGGATCTCTTCCAAACCATAGTACATAAGGAGTCTTATTACTATTAATATTGAGCTGATATTTGTTCAATATGTATAATGTTGTGCTTACAACTTCCCTCCAATATCCATTAGATAATTTTTCTTCATTGAGCATAGTCCTTGCAGCCTCTTGGACTATTCTATTCCTTCTCTCAACAATCCTAGTTTGCTGAGGTGTTCTGGAAGAAGAGAATTGTCTTTTTGTTTCATGGGTTTCACAGAAGAGATCAAACTCTTTTGAGGTGAACTCACCACCATTGTCTGATCTAAGACATTTGATTTTTGTCTCCTTTTCACTTTCAAAAAGGGTCTTAAAAGATTTGAATTTGTTAAGTGCTTTTGATTTTTCCTTCAGAAAACATACCCAACCCATTCTAGTAAAATCATCAATGAATAGCATAAAGTAGGACTCTCCTTGAAAACTCTTGGTCCTTGTAGGTCCCCAGAGGTCGATGTGAACAAGATCTAAAGGTTTTGAGGTTGAGTTTATTTTTTTTTGAACCTTATTCTAGTTTGCTTCCCTAGTTGACAGTGTCTACACATAGGATTTGAGGGATTTATGATCTTTGGAAAATTTCTTATTGCCCCAATATTGCTGACTTTCACTAAATTGTCAAAGTTAATGTTCCCCAACCTTCTATGACATAGCCAACTTTCATCTACTAAATTTATATGACACTCCTCATTCAATTTTGTATTTAGTATATATACATTCTCGGGAGTTCTAGGAGTAGTACCAACCAATTTTCCTAAGTCCTCTCTCCTAATCTCACATTTTTGGGAATCAAAGATGAAAAATTTCCCCTGATCATAGGTTTGTCTGACACTTAATAGGCTAGGTTTTAGTTTTTTAATAAGAAGCACATCCTTGGCCTTTTATTTTCCTAAATTTGCAGTGCCCTTCCCAAGTATGTTACCTGAAGAATTGTCACCAAATGTAACTTTACCCTTTTGTTTCTTTAAGTTCAAAAACTTGTCCTTGTTTCCTGTCATATGTTTTGAGCACCCACTGTCAACATACCAAAGATCTTCTTTATCTTGGGATTTTAAGGCAATAAGACATTCCTCCTTTGATGTTTTTTATTTCCAAAGCTTATTTTTCTCTCTAATGAACTTTGGCTTTTCTGAGACTTCTATTAATCTACAATTACTTGCTTTGTGTCCATAATTATGACATCTAAAGCATTCTAGGTTCCCTTCTTGTAGAGGCGCAAAGGAGTTGTAATTTCTTCTTTTAACTTTATTTACTGTTTGGTTATGTTTAAGGTTATAGTTCATAACCCTCAAGTTTTTTCTTCCATATGCTCTACAATTCATAGCTTTGTGTCCAAAATTAGAGAATGAAAAGAAATAAACAACGAAAATGTGAGGATCCCTGTTTTGATAAACCTTCTTTGGAGTTGTCTTATATTCCTTCTTGATGGGTGGAAGTAGTCCTTTGAAGTTCTGATCATTACTTGTCTTTTCTTCATCTTTCTTCTTGAATGTAATAAGGAGAGTAGCTGCATAATATTTTGATTTAACTTGGTTTTGTTCTTGAGAATAACCTATTCCATTTTTGTTACCTGAATCTCTTTGTGTGGTAATAATCTTATCTAATATTTTAGAGCTATTTTAATATCTTGTTTGAATAAGTTTCATATCAAGTTCTTTTCTTAGGTGAACTAATTCTTCTCCATTCTTTAACAGGTTATTTCTTTCTCTTTAAGAGACTTCTCCATACTTTCTTCCATCCTATTTGCTTCTAGGATTTGGTTTTTTAGGTTTCTCATGATTTTCTCCATCTCTTTTTCTTTTTGTTCATGTTTTTCCTTTTGTTCAACTAAAAAACTTTTTAGTTGTATATATTTGGTTTTGTATCTTCTTAATTCATCCAAGGCACTGAGAAGTTCTTCTTCCATATTAACCTCTGTTTCATCTGCTGAATCTTCCTCATGCTCAATTTCTTCTATCTCATTAGAATATGTTATCGCTCTGTAAATTCCCAGAGGTTGTTATAATGTAGAATAAATTTACCAGAGGTAACTTTATCCAACTGCTTCGAAACTGGGATCTAGCCCTTCCAGTTTCAGAGAGGAATCTCTCTGTAAGATTTAACTATGTTTATTTCATATATTAGGCTAGTTAAATGAATAGGATTGTGTTGTTTGTTTTGTAAATTGGCTGAAAAGGGGTTTACTCATCCATTGGGCTATGGGGTCTGTTTTATAAAGATAGAGATCAAAGAAAAGATTTTAAAAGGTATTTTCGCAGGGTAGGATAATGCAACTGATGGATTCTTTAGAATTAAAATGATGGACAATAGAAAAGGTGAGATTATCAATTAGAGTAAAGAAGCGATTAATAATTCCTTTACTATAACATCAGAAGACAAACATTTAGATATTCAAATGCCAGAAACAGGGTATACAAAGATAAATCCTGCAACTTTCGCTACTTTTAAATGATCAAATTTAGAAAAAAAAAATGATTACTAAGAGAGATAAACATTCAATGAAGAGAAGAAAACTTCACCAACAACTAACATGCAGGAATCCTGTGAAACGTCCCTTTATATTACTACAAGATCTCTTGGTAAAAATTACAGTGTTTACAGCTTGCTAGGGCATAAAGATCAACCCACAATACTTCCAAGTTCAAAGTATTTATAATCAAAGTTACAAATGATCCTGTCATTTATGATCAGGACATGGAAGATTCTAAATCTAACTAACTAGATAACAAGATACAAAAATGTAGGAAATGATGATGATCTATTGGAATCTTCATGCTGATTTTGGGGAAGGAAGTTGGTGAGTCATTCACATGACTTTGACTTCTCTTCATGCTGAGTTGGACTGTACACCTCATCTCTCATTCAATCAAAGTGCACAGGTCCTCCCATCTTTGCTGAATAGGGATGGTGACTTTGAGCAGTCTTCAGTAGATTTCATCCATTTCTGTATATTTGGCAAACATCGGCTTGGTGATGAAAATATATTTGATCTCATGCTGGATGCTGAGGTCTAGCTACAAAGTATATAGAAATTTTTTGCCTATTATGTTGCCCTGTATTCCTGAAAACTTGGAATTGTCCTTAGCAACCGTGGCAATCTCCTGCTTGTAGTCAGAGAGGGTCATCAATTTGTCATTCAATAATAGTAAACCATGAATACCTTTCTTTTGCAAGGCATAAATTTTGTTGAAGAACCTCTGCACTCCAAGGTCCATGTTCTAGACTTTCTCCTTCATCTGCAACATCAATCCTCTTTTAGTCAGAACCCTCTTGACTTCGAGGATGGTTTCCATCCTATCTTCAATCTGTAGGTCTTCCAACTCTTCCCTAGTCTTCGAATTCAGAAATCTAATGATTTCATTTTCTTCCATGGGTATTTCCCCCAGCTCTCCCTTTATCTTGTTAATGGTCTGCTTGCTCCTCAACACTAATTCCTGTTGTTTAAACATAATTTGAACCATGGGAAAAATTTCATTTATGGACTTGGAGATGTCCACCCAAATGTTCTCCTTGGCTTCAGCTAGTGTTTTGCTCACCACTATTTTCTTTTGTAGCTGTTGTATTTCTTGCTTGAGATTTTATGATGTTTGCCTCTCAATGTTGTAGTTTGTCTCATAGGAAGACTTAAGCTCCTGGAGATTCTCAACTTCCTTTTTCAGCCTATTTATCTCTGTTCCTTGTAGGGTCATCTCTTCCATTGATTTTGCTAGTTCAATAGATTTTTCCAGAGCTGTCAGTGGGGTGGCTGATGGAAGTTTTGTTGTAGTGGTTGTTAATATAGTTGTTGTGCTAACTCCTGTGAGAGGAACTGCACTCAGTGGGATAACTTCCATAAGTGTTTCTTGTTCCTTCTCCTTTACTAACCGTTCCATCTCTGCTTCCATGTCTTTTATTTGTGCATTTTGTTCCATGATTAGCTTTAGCAATTCCTCCTTCTCCCCTTCTGTCTCAGCTATCTCTTTGGCCTGTGAGTCTTCTGTAGATGGCAATTTCATTTGCTTCCTCAGAGATTCTATGTCAGTATTTTTTTTCTTGAGAAACTCCTTAACAACTTTCACATTTGAGGGGTCATACCCAATTTTGAGCACCAATTCTTCTAAGGATTTGATCGTGTTATCCTTTATAAAAGAAGATATTTTCTCCAAAATTGGGTCTAAACATTTTTCAGAGAAACCTGTAATTTTGTAGCAGTAGTCGAAGCATTGGCCAATGTTATTTATCTAATCTGCCTGTGTAAATCCATCTAATTAGATGGATGTAAATCTCTGGTGTTAAACTCAAATATTCCCTTTTGTATTCAGTGATTTCCTTGGTATGGGGCACTTGTGCCTACAAAAATTCCATGTGCATTCTCCCTTTCTCTGCATCAAAAGATGATAAAAATATGTGTTGTGTTGTGGACGTTTTCTTCCAAAACTGAGCATAGGTGCTACTGGTCAGCATCTGATTTTTCTTCTTGATCATATCGTATTTCTCAAAAATACTCAACTTTCCACCCCCTGGATTTGGCTAGTTGATTAGTGAGGTGTCAGTCTGCTTCTTCGATGAAGAAGTAGACATGATCTTCTGGTTTCTTGAGAAAGGACGTGAATGATCTCCTTTCATAACTTTAGTGGATTGGGTTTCTTTTTCACCAGTCTTGTTAGTTGTATGACTGGCTTTTGGCCTCTTGGTGTATACCTAGAAATCCTCAACTGAGACTTCTATGACTGAACGGGAAGTATCCTTCCTGGGTCTTTTCTCCTTTGGTACCTGTGGTGTGGTGGTTTGTGAAATCATAGCTGAAGGATATTGTTGTTCTGCTTCTTCCAGAGTGTTCACCTCCCACTCTGTCTCGTTCACAAATTTCTCAATTTATGGTTTGAGCATATGAGAATATGGGGAATCTTTGTTCTTCGATCTCATCTATGCATTGATCCCACATGGATCATAGTTCTAAGTAAAACTGGTGCTAAATTTCATTTCCTTTAATAATTTGTCTGCCTCTTCCCCAACAGCTCGACTGCTGCAGATAAAGGATCATATCTACCCTTTGATTCTCAGTTGTTGTTTCTTCTTCATAGATACAAAATGTATATCATCTGAATTTATCATTTGTCTAATATAATCCAGGGAAAATATCCCAACAAGAAAGTACTTGGGTAGTTTGTATGGAGCTAACTCACACCCATATACTCTGATTTCTATGTCATTTTGATACAAGTACCAATCTCCTGTCTTGGCAAGGTCTAAGAGGTGTAAGATTCTATGGATATATTCATTTATCCTCAGCTCTGGTCTACCACTAAGCATGCCCACCATTGGATGGTAAAATTGCTCAATAAACTGTTTGAAATCAAACTCTGCAGAGTTTCTTCTGAGCAGCAAAGTCCAAGAGGTGATGGGTTGTGGTTTGCCATCCTGGTCCATTTTTTGCATGGTGAATGTGAATTTATCTACTTGAAAGAAAATGAACATGTAATTCAGTATTGAAGAATACCAGAACATGCCCTGTGTGGGGAAATTGAAAAATTGCTCATGCATGTTTTCGGCTAGAAAACTGTTGTAATCAAACTGAGTGGTGGATTTTTCTTCAGCAATGAAAAATGGATAGGTAACCTAAGATGGGCTCATCCACCCATTCATCTGAGAAGTAACCGAGAAAACAACATAATGATGAAATGATTTGATTTCCCTTTTCTGAAAACATGGAGGAATGGTAAGGGGGATTTTTCTTGGGGAATTGGGCATCCCATGGGAGGAAGAGCTAAAAAATATGTGCTCTCTGGGGAAACGACAGATTCTGGTACATTTCAGTTAGAACTTCAAGGGTGGAAAGAAAATGGGCTTTGGCTCTAAATATTTTCATAATTTGATCAATGGCCTTGGGTGTGATAGAGAAAATAGTTTCTACGGACAATGAAACTATGGCTCTCTGATCGGGGAGGTAATGAGCCTAGCATTTGAGGGTGAACTCTGGAAAATGGTGGATTTGGGGAAAAAGATACAGAAGGAGATTGGACTCCTAGAGCCCAATCTCATCTCTTTGATCCATGAATGTGTCTTTAAACCATGACTGGAACTCGGAAAGATCAAAATCGCACCTGGTCTCTAAGATTAGGTAGTCTTTATCGGCCAGTGGGATCCAATCGAGGTCAACAGGAGGTGGGAGGAATGGATTTTCCTCGACTTCTGATCTTTTAGATTTAGGCACCATCGATCCAATAGGTACCTTCAAACTGAAAACAAAACGTTAGTAGGTAGTGGCTATGGCTGGGTCGCTGACTAAAATGGTGAGGAGAATGAGTTTCTGGTGTGCGAAGAGTGTGAGCAGTGTACAAATGGACGAAACGGGGCTAATTTTGAGTGAACGGGTATCTGTTGGGCACGAGGGATAGGTCAACAAACTAATAGATATCTTAGCCTGTAATAAATGGCCAACGAATCATTTGAGAGGTGCGGTGGCCAGTGAAGGACGGGTGACGGGTGTACCAGGATGATGTGGAGGGTAGTAATTGGATGATAGGCGAGTGGGATACAATGGGTGATAGGTGACTGGATGGAAAAATACTGGTGGAGTAATGAGAAAAGACTCATGGGAGTGGGTAGTGGAATATGATGCTAGGGGGTAGCAGTGGTAAGGAAAAACCGGTATGTCAGTATGTTGGAGGGGGGTATGGCAGTAAGTGGTTTGGAGCAAAGGGGGTCTAAAGTAATGGATTGATGACATGTTGGGATGGGGCCCACCAGGAAAACCTCCCATATCGGACCCCCCCCCCACCATTAAAGATAGAATAGTCGTGGGGGTATGGAATTCCTTATCAACCATCGATCTGCGCGCTGTCTTTACCATAGATCCATGCCCATTTGTTAATATCTATATCAGAACCCCCTCTAACATTAAAAGTATAACAGTTGGTGGGGTCCAAAATTCCATCTCAGCCATAGATCTAGGTGCCCATCACTCAGCCGTAGATTTAAGCACATTCTTTATCCTTCACATCAAACACCCCCCTGTTAAAGGTAGAACGGTCCGGGGGGGGTCCGGAATTCCATCTCATCTGCATATGTAGGTGCCAATAACTCAGCCATAGATCTATGTGCAATATTTAATCTTCGGGTGCAAATTAAAATTTGCAGCGAAAACTTAGGCTAGTGCTTTTTGTGGCTTTTGTGCTGCTTCCCTTGTTGTTTGTCACCATGGGGTTAGGAAAAACACTTCAAACATCAAAGTCATGAATCTTCATCAAACATAATGCAAACTTTATTGAAAGAAAAGATGGCTAGCCTATGTCCTATGCTACCTGCCTATACATTTAGCTCATATTAGATTGTTGAGCTAAGAAATTACTCTACCCTGGGGCTATTTGACCAAGATTAAACAGTTTGAACAAATTTATTCACTAGCTAACCTAACTACCTGGCTAAGATTAAACAGTTTATCCAAGTTTATTCACTAAACCTATCAACATAAATTCAAAAGTACTTGACCATGTTTAAACTGTATGGATCAAGTCATTGTTCTTGCATGGGGCTTTTATCCATTTTCTTTTATGCCCTCTTTTATTCTTTTTCTCATTTTTCTTTTGTTTTCTTTTGTTTTTTTTTCTTTTTTTTTTCTTTTGTGAATCATTTGCATTATGAAATATTATTTACAACAAATGAGTCAAGAGTGAAAATTTTCCAGTCACCAGTTGATCCTATGAATTATAGGGTTATAACAGACTCTTCAATACCTAGAAAAAGGATTTCATCATCATTAGTGTCACTAGACTCTGATGAATTTTATTTTTTTTCTTTTGAGTAAATTTTTTTTTTCCCTTTGTAAAACTTTTTCTTGTAGTTGGGTTTTTCCTTCTTCGTGTATTCTTTAATTGTGTCTTCTTCATATTCATGGTATTCCTTGGGATAAGGACACTTGGCTAAAAAGTGGCCAACCTTGCCACAATTAAAACATTTGAAAGGCAACTTGCCTTTGTACCTCCCTGATCCTTTCTAAAGTTTTTTAATAAAATTGGCTTCTTCTACATCAGATTATTCATGATGGTTGGGTTGAGGTTTTTGCTTCTGATTTTTTGTTTTCATGAGCACCTTGAATGTTGCCTCTCCTTTTGGAAGGTTCTCGTGACCTAATATTAACTCATAGGCTATGATGATTCCATACAATTCATCCATGGTGAGTTTATCTAAATTCTCTCAATCTTAAAGAGTGAAAACTTTAGGATTGTATAGGATAGGTAATGTTCTTAGTATATTATCAACTAACTCATTGTCTGATACTTCTACTCCTAAACCTCTGATTGCATTAACAATATTATCAACTCTTTCGAAGTACTCTGAAATATTTTGTTCAATATCCTTCATATTGTACTTTAAGAGTCTGAAGTTTGGCCCTCTTAACCTTGAAATATCCTACATATATGGTTTCCAATTTATCCTAGATATGTTTTTCATCATTACAGTTTAGTACTTTAGCAAGTATTTTCTTACTCAATCCATCTTGTAGTGTGTTTAAATCCTTAGCATGTTCCCAAAATTTCTGCTAGTCTTCTGCTTCTATGGGAGTGGGTTTTGGAACATCATATACCTTTTCAACTAATGTCTATACTTCCAGTCCAATGGACATCAAATAGATTTTCATTCTAACACTCCAGAAGACATAGTATTCACCATCAAATGGGGGGAATTTTGATGACATATTCAATTGTTGATCCATTTTGATGTATATTTCTCTTCAAGTGATATAAAGCTTTAGTGAAGAGACCCGCTCTGATACCCATTGAAGGATCATATCCTGTCACTGAGAGGGGGGGGTGGGGGGGTTTGAATCAGTGACACAATAATTTTATCAATTTTTCTTTTGTTAATGAAAACAAAATTTTAACACAAAATTTTATCATGGAACCCAATTGGGAAAACCACAAACACTTTTCTATTAACTGGATTTTTTTTTTTCACAAGTTACATAGAAGGAATATGTTCTTCCTCTTAGATCAACACCCACTAATCAGGATGCACCCACACCCTCGTTCACAACACCAACTGGTAGGAGGTTACAACCCCCTATTTAGTCAGCTACAACTAAAAAGGAAGCACCTACTCCCCTGCAGGATCCAACCTACCCTTGCACCACCCAAACACCCTTAATTTCTAAATCTGAAAAACTTTTGTATCATGTCTTCACTGATTCTCTCTCCTCTTTTGTGATTTAATATATCTTCTGATATGGACTGTAGAGACACTTTCTTCTCACCACTCTTTATCATTTATATAATCTTCAAACTCGTGTGAGTTATAATGCAGTGTGTCCTTTTGTTTGGACCATCACACCCCTTCATTTAACAATAATCTCATTTGTTTTTCTTTATCTAAATATTATTGAGAAGCCCTTTCAATTTAATGAAAATGATTTTCATTAATCGATCACATGTATGGATCGATTTCATTTAACTTAATTCAATGTTTCTTCAAATATTGCAGAAATCAAATTCTCTAGAGGTGCTTCCTTCAAACCATTTACTCATAACCATACACACAAGCCCAAGGGATTAGTAATTTAATCACTTCTTCTTCTTTCACCCTTTGTATCTTTATTACATACGACCTTAGGTGGTGACCAGACGCTAGGCCAAGTGAGTGCTTGATCACTTATTAAAGTCAACGGTCACATTTTAATCTCTCGATGAGATGGATGATTGTCGGTACTTCGAAACTTCATCCTTCGTGACTTTCATCCTCTTTACAAATATCCTGAATAAAATATGTGTTTCCATAATATTCAACGGTTGAGAATTCCCCCGGAGTGTTCTTCAGATCGAACGATTGATGTCCACTTCAATACTTCAGCCTTCGGAACTTCGAGACATAGGGAATTTGTTGGTGGTGAAACTCCCGGAGTGACGCAACTGGCTGACGTCATTTGTTGACGGGGCACTTTCTAAGTGGCTGCCACATGTCACCTGTATTCATGGATTATGTATACTTAAAGTACATATGGGACCTTGACACTTGTCATCATCAGATTACACCACGTGTCCTTGATGACATAGATTTGTTGACATGGAACATGTTCTTTTCCTTGATGTAATGGTTAGGATACTTTCCAAAGTGTTCCACTCATCGAATGAATCATATCCACTTCGAGACTTCAGCCTTCAGGACTTTGGGTAATTTGATTTCTCCACTTCCCAGTTCTCTCGAAGTGTAAACCTCGAGTAACTTGACTTTATCCAATGGTCATTCTTTAACCCGAAAAGGCTTAACATGATCCAATGATTATCAAGAATTTAGCTATATAGGATCTCATGCCTTTCACCTTGCTTATCCTATCCTTCTACTTTCCTCGATTCAATGGTCAGGATATCTTCTGAAGTGTTTCCTTAGATCAAACAACTTACATCTATTTCGGGACATTTGTGGCTTACTTTGTCCTTCCATTAAACATGATTTGACGGTCCTGATATCTCCCAAAGTGTTCTTCATATTGGATGGTTCACATTTACTTCGGGATTTCGGCCTTCGGGTGATCTTACTTGCTCTCAACCCTTTTCTCCCAAAGTGGTCAGCGTCAACATTGACCACTGCTACCTTGGCACGCTCTGAATAGTTCACACGGTCCTCATTTACTTCAGGAATTCGTATAAGATGGTCCTCATCTTTGCTTATCCTATCCTTCCACATAACTTGATCCAACAGTTCATGTAGATTGCATAACTGTAACTTGCGTGTTGCTTAATTTATCGCCCAAACTCCACAATTGAAGTTGTGCGATTGTTAGTGAGGTAACCACAGTCGTCGATCTTTGAATCGATGAGATCTAAGGATCTAGAATAATTGTAGGATTGGAAATAACGTATAGTTTAATTTTCCCTTCGCGCTCTGCAATAAATCCCTACTCTTTATCTGCATTTGCATATCCGATGGTCAAAACTTGATCTGATCGTTGACCAATCCTCCAATGGTTCTTAAGCCCATGATCCCTCATATGACCGACAATCAATGTATATATATAAAAAATACATTTCCAATGAACGGTTGAGATCCTTCATCATCAGATCAATAGTTATTGTTGCTTTGACCAAAAGGTAGGGGGCCTGATAGGTTGTCTCGGGCTCCAGGCTAGTGAGCTTCATTCTTTGCATACTTGTATACTGTTTGAAATTAATGAAAACACATTAATGACACTATGTCCAACATTTACATCATGTGGAATCAGGGAGGATTTTGAATTAAAAAAATTGTAGCATAATATTACAAAAACTACAATATGGACTTCAATATGACTTTATTGTTTGACTAAATCTCTCCGACAACTTCGATTCACTCGAATCTTGAAGGCTAGTTGATTCGTTAGAGGCCATATTCATTGGAATAACTTTAATTATACCTTAGACAATTTAATCTACAACATTAAGGATGTTTCTATTGTATCTATGGAAAACTAATGAATTTACATAAAAATAATGCATAGACATTAATCAAGGAGATCTCAAGTAATTAATATGATTATGAATATTTCTATTTGGCCTCATAAAGTAAGAGGAGTATATCTCCAATTACTAATATTAATATGCCACTTATGATTTTGATGCCATACCTTTATTGTTTCTTCTTTTGTTTCTAGAGAATATGAAATTGGGTGAAGAAAGGATGTGACTTTCACTGAAACATTCACTACTTATGGTAGTGAAACCTATCTTTAGTATATCAATGATATGGAATAATTAGAATGCTAAATGGAGGAGGAAATTTATCCATTTGATTTTTTGTGTGATGGTAAATTAAACTAAGTGAATAGCCATCATAGATAAGGATTTGCACTTGTAGCCACAAATGAGAGTTTTGATTGAATGTTGGATTGGGGAGAGAACTAGCTTGACGTAAGTGTTAGAGGATCCTAGCCTGCAACCTTGGAGAATAATTATTTCCTTTGATGGTTTTCCTTCATGTTTGTCATGTATCCACTTACAAAGAATGCATGTTAAGGTTTGGTTTTTTTCCCATAAAACATGTGTTTATCTCTATTATTCCTCCACATCCATTCATTAGTATAATATGAACTTACACTTTGTCTGGTATTGAATATATTACTTCTCTTATCGAGTGGGTCACCAGATTGACTCACTTTACCACTTGGATTCTATGTGCTGCAAAATTAATCATTGACTTTATTGCATACAAATTTGATACTCCTTACGCATTATGGAGTTAGGCTTGTTTGATTGTCATGTTCACATTATTTTAAATTTCTATGAATTTCCATTGGAAATTTTATTAATGACCTGATATGTGTTTTGGGCTATTAGTGGAAATATGTGAAAATGGGAAAGTCTCATATAAAGTGATAGGGGGAACCTTAAGTCCTTGACGTAATTATGGTGAATTTTATATTGTTCCATATAAACTAAGAAAGAAAAATATCCAATTACTAATCTTAATATAATGATTATGAATTAACCTAACTTAAACCATGGGTTTCTAAAGAAAATATCATATATGTGTTTACATCATGTAGAATAGAGGAGGATATTGAAATTAAAAATGTGTAGCTTAATGTTGCAAAAACTATGGTATGGACTTCAATACAACTTTGTTATTTGACTAAAGCTCTCCAACGACTTAGATTTAGTCGAATCTTGAAGGTTAGTTGACTTGTAATAAGGCATCCTCATTGGCATAGTTTTACTTACACTTTAGAAAATTTAGTCTACAAGATTAATGGTGTTTCTATTGCAACTAAGGAAAACTAGTGACTTCACCTAAAAATAATGCATATACAGTGATCAAGGGAATCTCAAGTAATTGACATGATTATGAAGATTTTTATCTTTCTTAACATAAAATAATATCAGATCTCTGGTTATTCATCTCAATATCCTAATCATGAGTCAACCTAACTTAAACACACATTCTCATGGATTTGTTACTTCATCGACATTGTCATATTTATTATGAGAAAACCTCATATAAATCGATAGGGGGAATCTCAAGTCATTGACATCATTATGATGATTTTTAGCTAGCATCATTTAAACTAATATGTAGGAAATGTCACACATATGTTTACATCATGTAGAATAGATGGGGATTTTGTAATTAAAAGGTTTTAGAAGAGTGTTGCAGAAGCCATACATTGCTCAATTGGGCTTATCATATGTCATTTGCATTTTCGTAGTTCTACTTATACCTTATATAATTCAATTTACAATCTTAAATATGTTTTCATCACAACTAAGGAAAACCAACAATTTTAACTAAAAGTAATGCCTAAACATTAATAAGGACAATAGTAATTAAATTTGTATTTATCTAAGGAATGACACTTTTCTTAAAAATAATTATGTTAACTATCAAATGTTGTTTTTCTTAGTGATTATAAATAAAATATCTATTATTTTCCAAATGATATGTCATCTATGAATTAGAATATCTTGGTACAATTAGTATAGGATATCAACCTCTTGTAACTTGTGTTTCTCTATAACATGCATTTATTTATTCTATCCATTTATTTGTCATGAGACTTAATTGAGGAATGACTATATTAAGTTTATCACAAGGCAATACATACTAGTGGATCAAAACATCTTGGAAATTTTGTTAGAAAAACAAGACCGTGGAGCAATAAAATAAAAGAAATGCGGAAACAAAACACATAAGATACACAATACAATAGAGACATAGATTTACGTGGTTCACCCAGTGTGGGCTACGTCCACCAGAGAAATTGCCAGGTCCTTCCTTTATTATTATCCAGCATATGAAGGGATACAACCTACAACAAAACTCGTTGTAACTTCCTCTTTTTTCTCTCACAGTTTCCTATATCAGAATACAATATTCGCCATCAATCATAGCCGCAATACATTTCCCTCATAAAAGAGGGTTGCCTTCTAGGGAAAAAAACCCTAACATAATTTCTATCGTTAGATCTGCGACCTTATAATGAACAGTCCAAATTTACAATGAAATTACAATATGCATTTACAAGACAATTTTTCCTTCGGGGGCTTTTCCCCCAAACCCCCACTTGCCCCCAGAACCCCCAGCCAAGGGGATAGTCCCCCTAGACCCTGCAGAGGGGTTACCCCCCCTCTACACTCCCCCACGTGGAAGAGTGTACATACTTCTGGGGTGTAAATACTTCATGGGGTATAAACACGACTGAAAGTAAAATACCTTTGAATCAGGAAGATAATCAGGCTCCACAACCAACAATCTCCTACTTGGAGACTAATCTCAACAAATCCACCGTTGTTGTATATGCTAGACTCTGAACCTTCTTGGACCTGGAAAATTTCTCATCTTCATCTTCATTCCTGAATACCAATTGAACCTAAGCAGGAACTCAGTTTCTCTCTGGTTACTCCCTTTGTTAACATGTTTGCAGGATTCTGGCTAGTGTGTATATTTTCCAACTTCAAATGTCCATCTTCCAAAGAAGATCATATGAAGTGGTACCTCAACTGTATATGCTTAGTCTTTGAATGTAAGGTTGAGTTATTTGCAAGATGAATGGCACTCTCACTGTCATAGTATAACCTGCTATTCTCTTGCTTCTTTCCCAATTCCTCCATAAACCTTTGTAACCAAATCATCTCTTTACTAGCCTCTGTAGCAACAACATACTCTGCCTCTATTGTTGAAAGTGCAACAACCTTTTGTAGTTTCAAAATCCAACTTACTGTTGTTCCACCTATAGTAAAACCATAGCCTGTGGTGCTCCTCCTGCTGTCTTTATCACCTTCCATATCTGAATCAACATATCCCTTTCGAAAAGTGTCTGAACTTCCAAAACATAATGCATGAGTAGAAGTACCTCTCAAATACCTGAGAATCCACATTACTTCCTCCCAATGTTCTTTACCTAGATTATTCATATACCTTCTTACAACTCCCACTTCATGTGCAATATCTAGTCTTGTGCAAACCATTGCATACAACAAGCTGCCAACTGCTAATGAATAAGGTACCATGGACATGTATTTTATCTCCTCCTATGTATTGGGACACATTTCCTTAGTTAATTTGAAATGGCTATCCAAAGGTGTACTAACTAGCTTTGCATTCTGCATTCTAAACCTCTCCAACACCTTCTATATGTACTCACCCTGAGACAATGTCAGTTTGCAATTTTTCTTGACTCTTGTTATTCTCATACCAAGGATTTTATTTGCAACACCCAAATCCTTCATCGCAAATGAATTGGCTAATTTCTTCTTGAGAAAATTATCCTTCATATTATACCCTGCAACAAGAATGTCATCTACATACAATAGCAAGATAATAAAGCTTCCATTTTCTAGATTTTTAAAATAAACACAGTGATCAAAATGACATCTACTATAACCTTGTCCTATCATAAACCTGTCAAACTTCAGATACCACTGCCTTGGAGATTTCTTTAGGCCATATAAGCTCTTCTTCAACCTGCATACCAAATTCTCCTTCCCTTTGACCTCATACTCTTGTGGCTGCTGCATAAAAATCTCTTCCTCCAAATCCCCATGGAGAAAAGTTGTTTTTACATCTAACTGTTCAAGATGCAAATCTTCTACTACCACAAGACTTAAAATAGTTCTAATTGAATTCATTTTAACAATAGGAGAAAATATTTCATCAAAATCTATACCTTTCTTTTGTGCAAACCCCTTTACAACAAGTCTAGCCTTGTATCGCTTTTCTCCTCCATCTTCTTCCTTCAACTTGTAAACCCATTTATTCTGTAATGCTCTTTTTCCTGTAGGAAACTGAACCAAGTCCCGAGTATCATTATTTACCAAGGAATCCATTTCCTCTTTCATGCCTTGCTCCCACTTCCTTTTGGTGTCTACCTGCATTGCCTCTTCATAACATTCTGGTTCACCAAAATCAGTCAACAATAAATAATACAATGAAGGAGAGTATCATTCAAGGGGTATACTTAACCTGATAGATTTTCTAACAACACTTTTAGGTGTTTGAGGTACCTGTTGCTCTTGTTGTTGTACATTTTGATTTTCTGGTTCCTTTGGAATTTCTTTTTCAGTGATCTCATCAAGCACTATGTATTCTTATTTTTCTTTTTCCTGTTTCTTTCCCTGTAACTGATCTTTGTACATGCCCTTCTCATTGAATATGACATCTCTACTCCTAATGGTTTTTTTATTTTCATAATCCCATAAGAGATAAACAAAATCATTAACACCATATCCAATAAAGGTACACTTCTTGGATTTTGCCTCAAGGTTTGTTCTATTTTCTTTATTAATATGGACAAATGCTTCACAACTGAAAGTTTTCAAAAAAGAATAGTTTACCTTTATTCTTGTTCATTCCTCCTCTAGAATTCTACCATCCAAAGAGATTGAAGGTTCTCTATTTACTAAGTAAACAACAATATCTACAGCATCTGCCCAAAACTATAAGGGAAAACTAACATGCAATCTCATACTCCTTGTACGCTCCATGATTGTCCTGTTCATCCTTTCTGACACACCATTTTCTTGTGGTGTTCTTGGAACTATCTTCTCTCTATGAATCCCATGGTATGAACATTAATCATCAAACTCCTTGCTACAATATTCACCTCCATTATCTGATCTGAGACACTTCAACTTTTTTCCTATCTCATTCTCAACCAAAGCTTTCCATTTCTTAAAAGTATAAAAAACATTAGATTTTTGTCGAATGAAATAAAACCAAGTTTTTCTAGTTACATCATCAATAAAAGTAATATAATAATGAGAGAAACCAAGAGATGATACCTGAGATGGTCCCCATACATCTATATGCATAGGCTCTAACCTTTCACTCTTCTTTTCTTTTCCAACTCTAAGAAATATGACTCTCTTTTGTTTTCCATAAACACAATGCTCACAGAAGTCCAAATCAATTTGTTTAAGATATGGCAGAAAATTTATTTTGTGAAGTATCTGCATCCCCTTCTCACTCATGTGTCCAATCCTATGAAGCCACAGTGTTGTATCCACTCATGTAGAAGCTAAAGATATAGAGGAGTCAATATTACCAGTACATAAATACAATGTACCCACCTTCTCTCCTTTCTCTATCACCAATGATCCTTCGATGACCTTCCACATTTTATCTATAGATATGGATATACAACCTTCACTTGCCAACTTCCCTGTTGAAATTAGATTTTTCCTTAAATCTGGAACATGTCTTACCTCTTTCAACAACCATTAGTTTCCATTGCGTTGCTTTATTTTTACCTTTCCCATTCCAACAATTTTGCATGGTGCATCGTCACCCAAATGAACCTGTCCAAAATCACCTTGAACATAATCTAGAAAATGTTTCCTATGGGGTGTGGCATGAAATGAAGCCCTTGAATCTACTACCCAAGACTCAGAAATATTATCTACAAAAATAATAAGCATCTTGTAACACATCACCTGTTACATTTGCTTCCTGATTTATCTCCTGTTGTCCATCTCTTTGTTTCTTTGGAGCTCTGCAGTCTTTCTTCAGATGTCCTTTCTTCCCACAATTTCAGCACTCTATCTTTCCAAGTCTGGATTTGGATCTGCCCTTCCTTTTGTCTTCCCCTGTTCTCCATGTTCAATGAATTTCCTGATGTCTCACCTGTGCTTTTCCATCACATTTCCTTACTAAGGATAACACCAACAAAATCATCAAATTTTAAAGTATTTGAACCAGAGACAGAGTTACTTATAGCCATGACCAAGTTGTTCCAGCTTTTTGGCAATGAGCACAAGATTAGAAGATCCCTGACCTCATCATCAAAGTCCACTTTTACAGAACTTAGTTGATTAGTAATTGTCTTAAAATCATTTTAATTATCTGCAACAAACCCACCTTCTGACATCTTCATATTAAATAATCTCTTCATTAGAAATACCTTATTGGACGCCGAGGGTTTTTCATACAATTTGGCCAATGCGTCCATCAAACCCTTCGTTGTCTTTTCTTTGGAAATATTGAAATCCATCGACGCTGCCAGGCTCAGCCATATCGATCCTAGAGCCTTTATGTCAAGAATCTCCCATTCTTCGTCCTTCGTAGCCACTAACTTCTTTTCTATTCCTCCCAATGGTAGGAATAGATCCTTCTGATATAAATAGTCTTCCATCTACATCTTCCATAACTGGTAGTTTTGGCCATTAAATTTCTCCACCCTAAACTTTCCATCTCCCGATATTGTTCCAACTTGAACCAAGAACCCTGTTTTCCTACGAGTTACCTTTTGCTATGATACCAGTTGTTAGAAAAACAGGACCATGGAGCAATAAAATAAAACAAATGCAGAAACAAAACATAGAAGATACACAATACAATAGAGACACAGATTTATGTGGTTCACCAAGTGTGGGCTACGTCCACCAGAGAAATTGCCAGGTCCTTCCTTTATTATTATCCAACATATGAAGGGATACAAACTACAACAAAACCTCTTGTAACTTCCTCTTCTTTCTCTCACAGTCTCCTATCTCAGAATACAATATTCGCCATCAATCATAGCCACAATACATTTGCCTCATAAAAGAGGGTTTCCTTCTAGGGAAAAAAACCATAACATAATCTCTATCATTAGATCTACGACCTTATAATGAATGGTCCAAATTTACAATGAAATTACAATATACATTTACAAGGCAATTTTTCCTTTGGGGGCGTCGCCCCAAACCCCTGCTGGGGGCCCACTTTCCCCCAGACCCTCCAGCTGGGGGAATAGTCCCCCCGTACCCCACAGAGGGGGTACCTCCCCTCTACACTCCCCCTCGTGGAAGAGTGTACATACTTCTGGAGTGTAAATACTTCATGGGGTATAAACACGACTGAAAGTAAAAGACCTCTGAATCAGGAAGATAATCAGGCTCCACAACCAACAAATGCAATTGCTAAAGGATCAATGGAAAAGTCTCAATTGCATATGAAAAAGGAAAGTATCAATATCATTCTAAAAAAGCATAATCTATTTCACTTAAACAATTTTGCATATGCAATAGGATATTTCTTATTTAATGCTATCCATACCCTTTTTCATTTTAAATACATAGAAATAAAATTACAAGAAGGAACAATATTACATTTCAAAAACTATTTTCAAAAATATGACACAAAAGGAACATTTTCTTATCAACATGAATTGAAAATAGAATCATTATCATTAAAATGTATCATTACTATATGGATGTGTTTTCATTTCTTAGTAACTAAGACCGATAATCCATTAAACATTAAATTATTCTTAAACATTAATCCATTGATATATTCACCCATTCCTATAATCAAAATAGGCCCCAACAACACCCATCATCATCATCTATGTTAACCATGGGATACACTAAATGAACATTGTCGACTTGGATGTAAAATAACAACATCAACAACTAAATGAAATTATCTTGAAGGTAGCATAACATATTGAGTGGTTTACTATTTTATTGATTCAGATAGGGTAGTTTGAATGAAAGGATTGGAATTATATACGTCATTTTATTTAAGAAACAAATATATTTGAGACATGTACAACTAAGGATCTGATTGATATCAATCATCCAGTCAATCTAGGGGTGGGTCCTTGTATTCTCAACCTCTTAGTTCTTGATAGCTTCGAGTTTAATATGGATCTATGCTAGTTTGATTTTTTTGATGTTGTCACCTACTTTGGTTTAATTTTTTAGATGTTTTCATGTAACATTACATGACGTGAAACATCTCCCCATTATATGTAGAGAACCTCTCTACTCTTGGTGCAATCACAATTAACAAATTCAAGTCCCATTTATAGGATATGGTAGGGTTTAAAATTAGTAGGATAAGGATTGAAATAGGGATTAAAAATGGTATGATAGGAATCRTCTTTATTTAAACTAGACAAGATTTAATATGCATTAAATAAGTCAATCAATAAAATAGGATTTAAATAGAGCTTGAAATYGGTAGGTTAGGGCTTGAAATAGGTAAGAAACATGCTTGAAATAAGGCTTTCAACTGTTGGATGTGGGATTTTGATACATGAAACTCAAATCACTCTATATCTTATCCAGATTTATGAATGGAACAAAATGAAATACAAATTTATAAAAAAAACATAGAGATACAACGAAACTTGAATTCTATTAATAAATGGAATATGCTGAAACTGTAAAAATGCAAAATGAAACAAACTCACTTGAATGTTGATATATTATCTCTGAGAAGAGATGTGGCATTTACACGCATTTTCTAGATAGCCATTACAATGAGGCTGAAAGGCCTTTTTATCATAAAGTAGTAATGAGGATACCCTAAACATCCAAAAATCTAACCATAGGATATGAAATGCCAAAAGGTTTTTGGGCCCTGATGGGGTTAGTTGATATGTCAACTTTGCGAGGTCATAACTTTTTCATATGTTCTTCGGTTGAAGTGCTCAGTAGCGCATTGGAAAGGTTTATATGAGAAGTACTCATTTTTAGCGGGCCTAGGATAGAGCCTAATACCATCATCTAGGCCTTGAAACGTTAAAAAATGTGGTTTAGGGCCTCAAAACGGCCCTGGAAGTTCAGGATGCAAAAAAATGTAGAGAATTTGCCAAGGTGGAAAACCCTATTTTGAGATAGTGAAATAGGTGGGTGGCCATAAATATCCACTAGAATCATTCCTCCCCCTTTTGGCAGTAGTGGTCTCCATTACATTTAGTGCCCCAATCATATGGGGAAAATTATGCTAAACTTGGCCCCGAGTGAGGCACTTGCCTTGGTGAAAGTATTGCCCAACTTTAACAACCTAATAAAGATGGATCCTCTATTGGTGAGTTCCTTTAACCTGAGTGTCCATGATCTAATCAATCGTGGCATGTTCCATGTAGTCAGGGTTGAGCTATATTGATGTCAACTTCTCTACCATCTTTGATGTGTCCAATAATGGTAGAAAGTATGGTTGAAGGAGGTCCACATTGAAAACTAGGTGCAAGCCAAGGAAGGAGGGAATACTTATTGATGACCTCTTTGACCATCCATTTGGGGTTGGAAGGAAATGGATTTTGTGAGCTTGGTGTCCAACAATGACCAGAAGATTTACTAGAATGTGCTTAGGAAATTGCTATCCTAATATGATATGATGGTTTGTGGTATCCCAAAATGTAACCACACTCGTTCAAAGAATATCTTGGCAGTGGCCTCTATTGTGACACTCTTCTTGTACACTGTTAGAATGATAATATTAGAAAATTGATCAACAACCAAAAAAAAAAAAAAATTTCCTTGCTTGTTTGAAGGGATGCCAGACATGTAGTCCATCAAGATGGATTCTCAAGGCATGTCGAGAGTAGGAAGAGGGGTGTACAAGAATTTAATCTTAATGGTTTGTTTGGAAATGTGATGGAACCCCCCTTCTCTCCTATGGGTTGTGCAACCTCCTGGTCAAGGATATTCAATATACTGAGCCGAATCGACTCTTTGGGCCTCTGCTAGACCCTGAAATCAGTTTACACAGGCCCCTGTTGGTTACCACGTAGGTTCAAATTAACTTCAAGACTTTTCTCTAGTGCTTCTATTAACACTGAGTTTTGAGCGCTAGCTCCTCCGTTAGGAGCTTCTTCAATATGACCACGTGTTGTGACCTAGGGCTCAACCCTAAGGCACTTAACAACTTCAGGCTTTGACTATTTTGGCAACAACTGCAACCCCTTTCCCTGAACTCAGAACCATGAACTTACCCAACAAGATCTAAGGTTCTCGACTCTCCAACAACCAATGATTATGATCTGTTTTTCGACTTCAGTGTTCAGTAGTTTTGAACATATTAGCACTCCTTTTCCTTGAAGTACATCACCAAAGTGACAAATATGACACCATGTGTCCACACAATCAAAAACTAGGATTTATCTTCTTACCTTTTTCCTAGATGCACACTTTTGGATCTCACGATCTGACGACATGTGTCCCCCTCAGATCGATGGTCGGAATCTACTTTTTTATTTCATGACTTTGGGAGTTTTGGCTCACTCTACCCTCACTTTTCACCAAAGTTCTTCTCCTCCGAAGTACGCAAATCTCTGCCACGTATTCTCTTGGATCCAATGGTCTAGATCTACTTCGTCCTTCGCAACTTTGTGAAGTTTACTCTTGCTCCACACAAAGCTTTAGGAGTCCTTTCTCACAAACTCTTGGATTAGCTACCATGTATCCTCCTTGATACCAATGGCTAGGATTACTTCGTGGCTTGAGAAACTCTGTAGTCCCCTCTCTTCAAGCACTTCAAATCCTTTGAACCATAAAGTTCTGAAGGACTCCACAGCTAACCTCCATGCAACTCTCCTAGATCTGATGGTGTAGAACAATATCTCTTGCTCCTTAATGGATCCTTCTCGTTAATTTGAGGAATCTTAAATCGATCATCCCTATTGAAGAATTCTCCCTCGCTATCTCTTCTAATCTTGTTCCTCATTCAAACTTTTACTCCTTAGAGATTTTTCTTCGACACTTAGTCAAATTTGACCCTATGCATGCCTTGCAATAGGTCTTCCTCCATGACTTAACTTCTTTGTGGATGACTATGCACACCTTGCAACAGTTCTTCACACTCTTCTAAAAATACTCTTAAGTTACTCCTCCTAATCTTATGATTCAAAAATACTTTGTTGACACACTCCTTGTGAACAATATGCACTCCTTGCATACAAATCTCCAAGTTATCTCTCATGAACTTGTTCCTCCTCGACACTCTGAACTTCTCACAATGACTTCTTCGATACTTAGCCAAATATTGACCTTGTTGTTGAAGGAAAATCTCCCTGCGGACAGGTAGATCTCCTCAAAGAGATAGACTCTTAACTCAAAGACAAAAAGTGCTTATCATGGTCAATGACTTCATTTTAGATCTAGGTGGACTAGTGTGTGAGAAGGAAGGAGAAAAGAAGTACCTTTTACCGGTGTTTGTCCCTGCACGCTTCGAGTTGAGCTCCAATATTTTTCTCCTTGATGGGTCCTGTAGAGAAACAAAGTATGACCACTTCCTACTCTATCAAGATTAGTCCAAAATAGGTCTATCTACTAAAGAGACAAATTCATGTGAGATTGAACACGAATTAGAAAGAAACAGGCCAAGGAAATTGTATTAATGAGGACAAAACATTACTTACAACCATAGATGAATTGCAACAGTTTCGTCAAGTCCTCCTTGTCTACCCCTTGCTCGAAAGATCCACGATCTGAATGATGATAGCTTCACTAATTTCTCCCTATGAGATCATAGGTCCCTTGCTTCCAAATCACCTTTGTTCCAGCACCACTTATAAGATCATAAGTTTGGTGTGATTCTCCCTTTCCAGTCCTCTTTCACCATGAGAAAACTTTCTTATATAGCCTTGGAGAGGCTTTAACCACTTGAGATATCCTTGGGGAAGTTGAGGATTTTACCCCTTCAATTGAGGATCTGCCCTAAGATCATGGCTGGACTAGGGATTTGAATCCAACTACCTTCCAAGAATGAAAGGATCCTTCCCCCATTCATCTCAACAACTTAAATACTACCCAGAATAGGAAGCGCTCCCTCAAAAGGGCCATCAGAGCGTTGTAGCACTCCCCAGTAGGCTTAAGGGGGGCACCAGCACTCCTAAAGACACCAATGCTCCCCAAAAGGGCCAAAGGAGCTTTATAGCACTCCTAGACAGTGTAAGGGGGAGCGCCAGCACTCCCAGAAGAGGTATAGGAGAGCCCTCTCCTCCAAAAACTTAGTTTTTTGAGTGTTTTCAGATGGCAAAAGGTTCATGAGCCCAGTTAAACTTTCCTCCTCTTCCAAATCAAGTGTTTGACATATGCCAAGTGTCCTCCTGACTTCATTTACAGGCATGACATAGGCATCATGGAAGTATGCTTCCCTGACACTTGTGACACTTGTAAGCAAAATGTGACACTTACGACACTTATAATGACGACACTTGCGACACTATCGAAGTGAGTAATTTTGATGTGTAATAGATTGCCCCCAAAAGTATGAAGTTAGAAGACAAGAACTGATAACTAAAATGCTTTGTAGACTTTCAAGCAAAGGTATAGACATAGAGAACCTGACAGAAGCTGCACACAAACATCCAACAAATATTATGACATGTTTCAAACCCAAGGCAGGCATACCTATGCTTGGGTGATAAAGACTTGCAAGATATGGCCACCATAAAATACACTGCAGATCCATAATTGTATTGATAAAAAGGTATAGCCACTAAAAATACACTGTGGATCTATACTCTTATGATATGAACTGATCATAGCCATGAAGAATACACAGTGGATCTACGAGATGACAAAACATAGCCACGACCAATACAAAGTGGATCTATGTAACAGTATATGTGTCATTGTTCAAAAGAAACTCCATCGCAACCTGGGAAAAGTACATATCAAAGTGATAACTCAACCTAGGGTCTTCTTACCGATCCCAATGTAGTATGAATCTAACCATGTGGATATATGTCTCAATGTTGAACATGGCAGAAACCACTTGATTACCAATCAATGATGTAAATCATTAACAAGCACGAGGGAGATCACCATTAATGTCAATGATTCCCAAGGTACTCTAGTACATTCCAACGAATGTGAATGGATGAGATGAAGTCGAACATCTGTGGAATCATCCGGTCAGAGGTCAATGATGTAAACCCACTATCAGACATGAGGAGGCCTGCCATTGAGGCATGCAGGTCCCAAAGTACTAATTGGTTTCTAGGTCTAATTCTTGGATAATGTGTTGAAGTCGACAGGAATAGGCTCGTCGAAGGGGGGCCTTGATGTATCCCCCATCAACGACATGAAACAGACACAGATATGTAATTGGTAGATCAAATGAACATGGAATGACATGGGTATTGAGACAAGATATTTGGGATGGCTAACTCGCAAGGAGGATACTTCCCTTGAACACTGAGGAACGACAGCAGAAACATGACATGGACCAAAACTTGATGATGCATTGGATGTTGTGACTTACGTCAGGTGACCCAGAGGAGTGAAAGAAACTCAAAGGATTGGCTCAGTGCAGAGGTTCAGCAGATTATAATGCGTGTAAAAGACAAAGTGACATGTTCAAGGGCGACTCTAAGAGTTACTTGGTAATGTTCTCAAAAAAGAAACTTCTTGGCTTGCTTCTTTCAATTTTTTCCCCCATCCAGATAGATGAGTACCTATTTTTAATTTAACGAGGTTGAGGAGGATAACACATGCTCGATAAAACTCACCTTTGGTAAGTTCCTCTTCCTTTGTTTAATGAACTGGAAGAAGTAAGAGTTCAATCCCATATGGGCCTGTCGATGTTTTGTTTAGCGAGTCCAAAGATAGAAAACTCGGAGGTTTTTCATGATTATAGAGTCTGGAAAAACACTTAAAAGAGAACTCTCTCAGTTCCTTTTTCATAAAGTAGTCTGAGCATACCGAAAAAGAGATAAACTATCGCTCAATAGATGTTTTCTTCAAATACTTTAACGAGAATGAAGAGAACAAGGTCGCTCGGTAATCTTTTCATCTTTAGAGAGTCTGAAAAGAACTTAAAGATGACTCCAATGTTGTCCTTTTTCATAATGTTAGTCTCATGAGGCCGAAAAAGAGATAAATTATCACTCGAAAGATGCCCTTTCAAACCTTTTAATGAGTGGGAAAGGAAGCAAGATTACTGGGCAATCTTTTCATGTTTAGAGAGTCTGAAAAGAGCTTAAAGGAGACTCTAGGGGGTTCCTTTTTCTTATATCCATACAGGTTTGAAAAAGAGATAAAATTCTACCCAGATGCATTCTCATGTATTTTCGAGCACGAGAAAGAACAAAGACTAAGCTCGGTATGCCCCCAGCATAAAATCTAGTGGCTTAACTCTAGAATGATCATCAAAGGCTGGAGACATGCCCTCCAAGCTTCAATTCATTCACTGATTTTGATGTCGTCACCAATTGCGCTAGTAGATGAGAAAAAGGAGAAGGGTGGATGAAAAGAAGGTTCAAGAGAGGTAACTATTTCATTTTTTAACGAGCTTGAAACAGGAAAAGAACTATGCTCAGGACCTCTGTTTCATTGTTTAATGAGCTTGCCACAGAGAAGAGAAACTATGCTCGTGGTGTCGTCTAGATCATGGCTTCCAAGAGGATAATGCTCTGGAAGGATACCATGTCAATGGATAAAATGTGGTCATGGCCTCTAGGAGATCTTCGCTGGATGGAAGAGAATCACTCTAGAGGGAACACATGTTGAGGGCCATGATAGGAGTAAGGAGATCAGGCTCCAATAATCCTATCGAAGAAATCACCATGTCCACCACTGGATCCAAATCGTCAAAAGTTGAAAGCATGGGAGATGATGAAAAATCAACACCAGGAGGGGAGATAGATGGTATATCTACTTGAATTTATTCACGAGGGGCAAGAAAATAGGATCGGTGACAATTATTATCCTAAGGTAACTTATCAATGCAAAACATTTCCGGAATAGATTCATCCGAAGGAAAAATTGGGGAAATGTAGTCGATCATAGACGAGAAGGAACTCAACCATGATTGCATCGAGGAACTGTCAAATGCCAATAGATGTTGGGAATATGACGAGGGAGAAGTGGACTGGGTAGAAATGTATAACGTTTCGGCTGGACTAAGTGGCATGGTGTCACTTAGTGCATCGAATTCCAAAGGAAAAGGTAAAATCTAAGGGTCAGATGATTCCAAAGGTTGATAAGCTGTGGTCGAAATCATATCGACGGTGGCAATGTGATGTGTAGTCCTTGTTAGTGGTGTAGGGAAGGTACCCATGAGGATATAATATTTCAGTAAGCCAACACCAATGCTTTCATATGTGATCTTGTGGTCTCCCAAGAAAGGAATATTGTTGGTAGTGGGAGAGCGAGCATTGGTCGTGCAGAAATCCAACTGATCAATACTGACAATTTTTCCCTGGTGAGGAAATTGTACACATCGAAAGACTGACAAGGCAATGACAGTCATAGCATAAAACCAACTTCTTCCAAGTAACAAGTTGTAATCAAGGGGAGCATCGACCACCTCGACATCAACAGTAACAGTTTTCCACCCAATTGGATGGGTAGGGACTGTAAAATCCCATGGGGATGAAAACCTCTCCCATCGAAGGTGCGTAACATAGTTGGGGATTTGTTGAGTGCTGGTGATTTTAAACCTTTCCAACACGATAAAGACATGACACAAGTTGAGGCCCCCTCATCCATAATAGTTTGATTGATTTGTTGATTGTGAACAACAACATCAACTTGAAAAGCAAGTTTGTGGGAGAGTCGAGACGCATAATTATCCAGGTTAAACATGATCTGATTGGATGACTCAGGATCAATAGCACCAAGAGCAGTCAAGAGTGTTCTACGTTGACTGGGGAAGTGATGTAGAACTTCTAATGCAGACATAGCACATGGTGCTTAAGCCAAATCTTCAACAATGTTGTAGTTTTGGGCAGCACGTGAACTAGGATTAAAGGTAGCTTTGTAGATAGTGCTCTTAGGAGGGCGTAAGATAGAGTCAAATGTGTGTTTCTCAATCTGAAGTGGTCCAGACGGAGGATTAATCAATGGAATACTAACAGAGGATGATGATGGATCCGGTAAAGTGTCGACACCGTTAGTGTCTTTTCCCTTGTCAGGGTTACCTGGTGTGTCATAGGTCTTAGAGCGAGTGGTCAAATCGATCCCATTAAACATATAAATATGTGCACTCGATGAGGCCTCATCATTAGGTTTGCTAGAACTGCCCCCATGAGAGGGGGTTTGAGCAACCATGGATTGCTGCTATGGAAAAGGCTGAGTAAGCACAGCGGGTTGTGACTTCCCTTGGAAACTTTTGGCCACTTCATTGCGAAGTGGACAATCCCAAGTGTAGTGATCATCACCACAAATGATACACAAGAATTTTAGTTTCTGTTGTGGTTACTTTTCGGTAGAAGGTGTTTGATTTTTTGGTTGTTTATTATTATTTTTTGATTTATTCTTTGTCTTCTTCTTACCTCTGGATTGTTGTGAAGGGGCAGATTGAATTGCATTCACCTCAAAGATCTGAGTTTGGGGGGAGGTAGAGGAGGGTGTAGTCGATTTGGAAAAAGATTGAGTTTTGACGGAACCGATAACACCATCTGCATGAGATGATGATGATGGCTTAGAAGGATCGGTATTAGCTCAAGCAACATTCAGAAGAAAATCATACAAAGTACCAGATTGGGAATAAACCAAATCTAAGTACTGAGCCCGAGCAATGGCTTGTTCCTCTGTGACCGAACCACCCATAGCGACATCGCGAGCGATTGGGGGTAACAGTGATTTAGTAAACCATTATTCCAAGAGCATGTCAGGAATGACTGCCTTGTTCATCCTTTGGCATCGCCTCCACTCATGAATATGGTCATAGATATGCACGAAGTTAGTTTGACAAAGGGAGGTCAAGAGTTCAGTACCTGTCTCATAGCGAATAGGCAATTGAAAGTGTGTGAGGAAAGACATGGCAAGGGAATTGAAATCATGAAAAGAAGCATGTGGTAGTTCAATATACCACTTTTCTACCTAACCAGTAAGTGTTTGCTGGAAAAGACACAAACGTATAGAATCATACATGAGGGATTTTGATGAACACCACAAATGGAAAGTCAGCACATGATTGTTTGGATCTTCGCCAGGGTTTCTGTCAAACTTCAGAATATCAGAAGGAAGTTTAGCTGGAATGACTGGCCAAACCGGTGAATGAGAAATAGGATCATTAGTTAACCGAGACAAGTCTGGGAGATCCATAGTCTCGAGGAAAGGTAGTTTTTGGTTAATGTGCAAATGATATTGGTGTGGCACAGGAACACCAGTAAGACCATAGAATAGGTTAGATGGATAGTTGTAACCAATAGGTCCTCCTACATACGGTTGTTGTTGGCCAGGATAAGTAGGATTCGATGGTGCATGAGAAACATGGGCATAACCCGGTGGGTTTTGAACATTATAGGCCAGGTGATTTATTTGCCCGTGAGGAGGATAAACATTTTCGCCTTGAGAATGGTAAGGACTAGATCCTGGAGGTGGATACACATGAGGCCCATGAGGATGATAAGACTATGGTCTCGGATAACTCCATGTGGTGTTTTGGATACCGCCCAGATAAGATTGCCCGTAAGGTGTTCCGGGAGGGACAGGATTGAATACTCCTCCTAGTGGGTTATTATACAAGTGCCCCCCAACATGGGGTTGGGTAAAAGTGCCTCCTAAAGATAATCCCCAGGAATGTGAAGGGTTTCCAACAAACGAGGGTTTCCCCCCTGCCAGTGGTGGATGTATGACTGGGGTTTGACTAGCAAATGGAGGTTTCCCTCCAGGAGGAGCATGAAGAGGGGGTAATTCCCCGGGAGGGGTAGGCTCACCATGGAAAGGTAGTCCTCCAGGAAGGAAAGGTATGTTGGATGGTGTTTTCCCTCCAGCTGGTTGTTTTTGGCCAACAGGGGTCTATGTTCTCGGGTGAGTAGATGTCCTAGAAGGATCATGTGGAACATGCAGAGCTGTAGAGTAAAAGCTTGTAGAAATAGGGGTAGAGATTAAAGTGCTTTGGGGATGAGTAGGGGTGATGAGTCCAGCATTAGGATGGAATTGTGTTGGTGTAGCAGTAGGGTGAATAACCTGATTGACTGGGTGATTCATGGTTTGACTGGATGGTCTTGTTTCACTAGGAGGGTCATGAGGATGAAAGGGTTGTCGAATAGATTCGAAATTTTCATAGAGATCACATCCCAATGAAGTCCTCCATATAGAGAAAGTAGGTGTGGGATTGGTTGCTACTACGGTGCTAGGATGAACAAGAGTCCTATGCTCGTCACCAAAGAGTGGTTTCGTGGATCCCATATATGTTTCAGTAAAGATCCACTCCGATAATCGTGGGATCTTTTCGTCTATGATGTTCCTAAGGGAGTCTAAATGAACCAAAAGTGGTGCGAGAGGAGTTACCGACATAGGTGTGGTGGGATTTTCAACCATGTCCAAAGTGTCTTCTAGGTTATCTAACGGGGGAGAAATAGCACTTCCGGCGTCAGATGGATTTCCTACCTCTCTATGTTAGTTGTCTTCTGGAGGGTTAGGAGGTAAGGGTTGATAGCCTTCTGGAGGCAGCCCTTGCATCCTACATGATCGATGAAGACCTTTATCATCTATGGTCTCAATTGTGGAGAATAACAGATCACACTGAAAATCTAGGGCCAACTAACAAAAAGAAACAACATGCACTAATAAAATCTAGGAATCAACCAAGCAGACAAAAACTTCTCTCGATGACCATACTAGTTAGTGATGAAATCCAACGTCGCGTGATCAAGTCAAAAAGGGGCTAGGATATGGTGGAACAGTTACAATGGCGACCTGCTTAATGGACTTACGCCTTGGTGCAAGCTTCCATGCAGTAATTGTGGATTTACCCTCTAAGGAGCCCGAGTGAGTTTGACCAATGTTTGTTCCAGGTACAGTGAGACTTCCCTTCACTGTCACCTTGTGTAAGTACCTAAAGATTATGGCAACTAAAGATACCAATTCATAGTGAGTCCCTGGGTGGGTACAGTCGACAGTCCGATTTGGAATGTATGGGCATGATAACAAGTCCGAAATCAACCCAAAAGGATTCCACACATAATCATGGGTATACCTTCTAGTGACCCCCAACATACAATCCGACCACTACAAATAGTCGAACCATGGAGGGATAATCTCTGTAATTCACCCGAATGCAACCTTGTGCATAACCCTTGTGTGAGAGGGGGATCAAAGAAAACGAATATGAAAATTGGATTTGACTCTCCCTAACTCAGGATGCTAATGTTTGTTTTGAAAACTTTGGAGAGTTGTACTCACAGCCTAATCCAAAGTGCTAACCCTAGTCTACTGTTGGTGGAAGATCCTAAAAACAAAAAATGTTCTAGATAGTTTTTAATTAGCGTTCATTTTATAGCTATTCTTTACTCAAAGGGTGCATGAAATTGAAACTAATGGAATGATGACTCAATGCCCAAAAAGATACATAGAATATGATAAGGCATTGTTTCTTTTCAATGAATGCCTATTTAAGGGAAAGAGAAGGAGTCGTTTTCACTTTCAAACACTAATATGAAAATCCTCAAACAATTGGTTCTCAATCGAATATAATGCAATGCTAAAACATTTTCAAAAACACCTTCTAATATGCAAATCAAGCACTAATATGTGTCTTTTTTGTTTGTATGTGAATGATGACTAATTCAATGAAAAAACTTCTCCTATCAACTACCTTTTCAGATCAAGGAGATTCAGACAAGTATGATCAGATTTCGCACACACAACACACACCCTCTTGTCGTGATTGAAGCAAGAAGCAAACAGAAAACAAAAGATAACAAAGAAAAATCAAACGATTCACACAAAAATGAGGTGTTCGAAGAACAATGACCTCAAAAAACCAAGTGAGAAGAGTCACAAACTTCAAATGTCCTTCACTGGAGTTCCCGCTCAGTTAGATAGGAGAGAAAAAACAACGGATTGATTTCAAGCTCTCAACAGGAAAAACTTAAAAAAAAGGAAGAAGGGCATAAAATCTGAACAACAAGGTGTTTACTTCTCAGGAGGAAGCATGTCAAAGGTCAAAGGAAGAATCATTAAATCACAAAGTAGCTCAACAAGTAAGAAACAAGATCTGGACCTCCAAAAAATCTAATTTTTGAAGAACTTTTGTGAAAAAAGGGGTTGGCGCTCTGGTGTAACGGTCACCAGGGTGTTATAACACTCTTTCCAATAGATTAAGGTAGTGTTGGCACCCTTCTAACAAGGAAGGGGAGCGTTGGAGTCCTAAAGCTCAGAAAAAAGTCCAAAAAACCCAAAATTTCAATGGAATTTTTGCAATCAAGATGAGTGTGATGGGGTGAAGAGTTAATCATCATATGAAATCAAACATATGAGGTGAACAAGGTATGAAAACAAAAAATGGTAAGACAAGGTCTATGAGGAAGATCAAAACTAAAAGTTTGATTCGCTCCCCAGTGGAGTCGCCAGTTTCTGTTGAAGGAAAATCTCCCTGCGGACAGGTAGATCTCCTCAAAGAGCTAGACTCTTAAATCTAAGACAGAAAGTGCTTATCATGGTCATTGACTTCCTTTTATATCTAGGTGGACTAGTGTGTGAGAAGGAAGGAGAAAAGAAGTACCTTTTATCGATGTTTGTCCCTGCACGCTCCAAGTTGAGCTCCAATATTTCGCTCCTCGATGGGTCCTATAGAAAAACAAAGTACGACCACTTCCTACTCTATCAAGATTAGTCTGAAATATGCCTATCTACTAAAGAGAAAAATTCATGTGAGATTGAACATGAATTAGAAAGAAACAGGCCAACCAAACTGTATTAATGAGGACAAAACATTACTTACAGCCATGGATGAATTGTAGCAGTTTCGTCAAGTCCTCCTTGTCTACCCCTTGCTCGAAAGATCCACGATATGAATGATGATAGCTTCATTGATTAATCCCTATGAGATCATAGGTCCCTTGCTTCCAAATCACCTCTGTTCTAGCACCACTTATAAGATCATAAGTTTGGTGTGATTCTCCCTTTCCATTCCTCTTTCACCATGAGAAAACTTTCTTATATAGCCTTGGAGAGGCTTTAACCACTTGAGATATCCTTGGGGAAGTTGAGTATTTTCCTCCTTCAATTGAGGATCTTCCCTAAGATCATGGCTAGACTAGGGATTCAAATCCAACTGCCTTCCAAGAATGAAAGGATCCTTCCCCCATTCATCTCAACAACTTAACTACTACCCAGAATAGGCAGCGCTCCCTCAAAAGGGCCATCAGAGTGCTATAGTGCTCCCCAGTAGGCTTAAGGGGGGCGTCAGCACTCCTAAAGACACTAGCACTCCCCATAAGGGCCAAAGGAGCTTTATAGCGCTCCCAGACAGTGTAAGGGGGAGCGCCAACACTCCCAAAAGAGGTATAGGGGAGCGCTCTCCTCAAAAAACTTATTTTTTTGAGTGTTTTCAGATGACAAAAGGTTCATGAGCCTAGTTAATCTTTCCTCCTCTTCCAAATCAAGTGTTTGACATGTGCCAAGTGTCCTCTTGATGTCATTTATAGGCATGACATAGGCATCATGGCAGTATGCTTCCCTAACACTTGTGACACTTGTAAGCAAAATGCGACACTTACGACACTTATAATGACGACACTTGCGACACTATCGAAGTGAGTAATTTTGATGTGTTTCCTTGCAATAGGTTTCCTTCAACTTAACACCTTGCAATATGTTTCCTTCAACTTAACTCTTGATGGATGACTATGCACTCCTTGCAACAATTCTTATACGACTGAATTGTTCCTCCTGAACAATATGACTCTAAGTGTGCTTCTGCCTAGGTGCACTTTGAAGCTATCACTCCTGAACTTATGCGTCAAAACATAATCTATCAAGGCACCCCTTGCAGACACTTATACACTCCTTGCAAACAAAAGTTTCACATTATCTCTTCTGAGATTCTGAGTCGAAATAGTCTCTATCAACGCAGATTTTTCGGACACTATGCACTCCTTGCATAGGCTCGTATAAGAGAAACAATTGAAACTTATCTAATATCTCACATATTCATACATTCAACCATGCAAACACATTCATAACATGAGAACAAGTAATAACAAAGAATTGCAATTAACATAAATCCTACCATTCATTCATCTAGATAGACATAGTAACAACAACACCAAACATTTGGATCAACGTGCTTCTCTGTTATATTCATTCAAATTATATGTACATGGACTCATGCAATGATCTTCTGTGGCTCAAAAACTCTCAACTTCAAATAGCTTTCAACAACAATAATCTTAGCTACAATACTCTTCAACAACCTCTACTGGGCATATTTTACAATGCTTTATACAAGAGGGGCTCATCGAGTCTTTCCCTCCAACTAATCTAGTGGTGTCTAATGACCATCAAAACGCCTATCTACTAAGGCTTATTAAATTGAATGAACATTAACAATTCATATCTGAGGCAATGGTTGAGATCAGTACAACTCATACCTCATTAAAGGACTTTCTAATTGTTGCATGTACAAAGGCATCAAATTGGCTCTTATCATCCTTACAACATATAATTTTCTTTTAATTACATTGAATTTTAAAATTCGAGGGAAAAATGAGAGGGTTGGTGCCTCTACCCTTCTTAAATGCACTTTGTTGTGTTGAATAGTTGGCACGTTGCTGAGGTGGAAATATGCTCCTACATCATACTCCACTTCTGGGAAAATCATGAACTACTGCTCATGGCTCCCTCTACTCCATTGTTGAAATCCCCGGGGATCCCAAAATTCTCTTTGGAGTTGTCCATATACTTCTCTACCTTGTTGCTACTTCTATTGCTTCCCTGTTTCTCTTGTAGGTTAGATTCTACTAAACTTCTCCTTGCTGAAAACTTCCAGTGTTGATCTCAACATCAACTCTCTGACCTCTTCAATCTCTCTATCCAGTTGATCCATTGGCTATCTCCTTCTTTGCAAACTACTCTGTTACATCTCCTCATGCTGAGTAAAGGGGATATCGACCTGATCTCCCATGTTGTTTTCTTATCCTGTGGTCTTGAATTGCCACTTCTCTGTAAACTCAAATTCTGTAGTCTCCTCATGAAACTTATGTTCAACTATCTCCTCTGAAATCTCAAATTATTCCAGTTCTACTGCTGGTACACTCCCAACTTCCTCCAACTGCTCCCTAGACTGGAATTCTCATTCTCTTTCCATGACTGCACCTTGGAATTCATTCTATGGGTATGGATTGTTCAAAAAATTCTCCAACATATCCAAGTACATCTCCCACTGAGTGAGCCACTCAATTGTATGCTCCTCTTTTTCTGGTGGGGAATAAATCAGTTCCTGCTCCTTCTACTCCTTTATGACAACCATGATTGGTTGTCCTTCTGCTACACCTAAAATTTTTTCACTATCCCCTGCTTGGCTAATTGGTAAGAATATTTGAATTCTGCCAATGATCAAAACACTCCTATGATCCTCCTCTGTCATCACTCCTTCCTGATATGAACTCTCAACTAAGTTCATGAGACTTTCAGATAGTCTCCTCTCCTCTCCCTTGACCACCTAGAAATCTGGGATTTCACTCCTACCCTCCTAGAAGTCTATGAAATCAATTGGTTTCATCTCATTCCCCACTTGGAAATTTTAATTTTTATCACTACCCGCCTGGCAGTTCACGAGATCCTCCATTGATATCATCTCATTGCCCACCTGACAATCTGATAGCTCACTATTGTTGTCCTGGAAGTCTGCGATATCTTTGCTTGATCTCCTCTCCCCATCACTGAGGAATTCTCCTACTTCTGGCTCACAAATGCAAACCAACTTCTCTATGTCACTAAGGGTTTCAAATTTCCTCATCCACCTCCTCAACACTTGTTGTTGCCTTCTGGCCAACAAGTTCTGAACAAGCCATTTTAATTTTTACTTCATTGGCCACTCGTACCTCCAATGTTCTTGGGACTCTTGTTGCATATTCAACGCTAGCCTATCGAGCTCTGCTCTGATTTACTCAAGATATTTGTCCATCTATGCCTTTATTTTCTACTGGTGGTCCTCTCCTTGACCACACTTATGGCCTTCAATATCCATCTGCCTCTTCTGTCTTCCCTCCTCGCAAGTATTTGGATTACCCTGCAACTGAGAGATTCTCCAACTTCTCCTACAACCCACCTGTTTGTCTACTTTACTCCTGCAAGCTTGCAACAATCCCTCCCAGACCATCAACACTTTGCCTTCGCTCACCTATTGTATATAGGATAAATTAAACCTCTGATACTACTTGATGTTGTCATACTATCTCCTCGTTCCATTGCCTGATGTCTGCAAGTGTATTTCATCTCTAATACCACTTGATGCAACCCCCTTTATCTCTTAGGGTTGGGCAACCTCCCAATCAAGGATCTTCAATATACTGAGATGAATCGGCTCTTTGGGCCTCTGCTAGACCCTAAAATTAGTTTTCGTAGGTCCTCGTTGTTTACCACATAGGTTCAAATTACCTTCACACCCATTCTCTGGCACTTCTAGTAGCACTGAGTTGTGAGTTCTAGCTCCTTCACTAGGCTCTTCTTCAATATGACCATGGGTTTTGACCCAAGGCTCAAACATAAGGTGCTTCACAAATTCAAGCTTCGATTGTTTTGGCAACAACTGCAACCCTTTTCCCTGAACTCCGAATCATGAACTTACCCAACAAGATCTATGGTTCTCGACTCTCCAACAACCAACAGTTCTAATCCGTTTCGGGACTTCAGTGTTCAGGAGTTCTGAACATATTAACACTCCTTTTCCTCGAAGTACTCTATCACTGAAGTGACATAGATGCCACCACGTGTCCACACAATCGACAATTAGGATTTAGCTTCTTACCCTTTTCCCAGATGCACACTTCTGGATCCCACAATCTGATGTTGCGTGTCCTCCTCATATCGACGGTCGCAATCTACTTTTCTATTTCATGACTTCGGGAGTTTTGGATCACTCCACCCTCAATTTTCACTGAAGTGCTTCTCCTACAAAGAACGTGGATCTCCACCATGTATTCCACTGGATCCAACAGTCCAGATCTACTTCATCCTTCACAACTTTGCAATGTTTTCTCTTGCTCCACACAAAGATTCAGGAGTTCTTTCTCATGAACTCTCTGATCAACTGCCACGTATTATCCCTAATACCGATGGCTAGGATTACTTTTCAGCTTGAGGAATTTGGCAGTCCCCACTCTTCAAACAATTCAAAGCCCTCGAACCACAAAGTGATGAAGGAATCCACAACTAACCTCTATGTAACTCTCCCATATCTGAGGGTCTAGAACGATCCTGCTTCCTCCTGAATGGATCCTACTCGTTAATTTGGGGAATCTTAAAGGGATCCTCCCTATTGAATAATTCTCCCCCAGCTATCTCTTCTGAGCTTCTTCCTCCTTGGAACTTTTACTCCTTATAGCATTTTCTTCGACACTTAGTCGAAATTGACCCTGTGCACTCCTTGTAACATGCCTTCCACCACGACTTAGCTTCTTTGTGGATGACTCTGCACACCTTGCAATAGTTCTTCACACTCTTCTACAAATACTCTTAAGTTACTCCTCCTGAGCTTATGAGTCAAAAATACTTTGTCGACACACTCCTTGTGGATAATATGCACTCCTTTCATACAAATCTCCAATTTATCTTTCCTGAACTTGTTCCTCCTTGACACTCTAAACTTATCATAATGACTTCCTCGATACTTAGGAAAATATTGATCATGTGCACACCTTGCAACATGTTTCCTTCAAATTAACTCTTGATGGACGATTGTGCACTCCTTTCAACAATTCTTATATGTCTCAATTGTTCCTCCTGAAAAATATGACTCCAAGTGTGTTTCTTCCTACACACCCTTTCAAGCTATCCCTCCTGAACTTATGAGTCAAAATAGACTTTGTCAATTCACACCTTACAGACACTTATGCACTCCTTGCAAACAAAAGTTTCATGTTATCTCTTATGATATTCTGAGTCGAAATAGACTATGTCAACGCACACCTTGCAGACACTATGCACTTCTTTCACAGGCTTATAGAAGAGAAACAATTTAAACTTATGTAATATCTCAGACATTCATACATTCAACCATGCAAACACATTCATAACATAAGAACAATTAATAACAAAGAATTTCAATTAAGAGAAATCCTACCATTCATTCATCTAGATAGACATAGTAACAACAACACCAAACATTTAGATCAACACTTCTCTTTTATATTCATTCAAATTATATGTACATGGAATCATACAATTCTCTTCTACGACTCAACAGCTCTCAGCTTCAAATAGATTTCAACAATAATAATCTTAGCTACAATACTCTTTAGCAGCCTCTACTGGGCATATTTTACAATGCTTTATACAAGAGGGGCTCATTGAGCCTTTCCCTCCAACTACTCTATTGGTGTATAATCACCATCAAAATGACTATATATTGAATGAACATTAACAATTCAGATCTGAGATGATGCTCAAGATCTGTACAACTCATACCTCATTAAAGTCCTTTTTAACTGTTGCCTATACAAAGGCATCGATTCGGCTCTTATCATCCTTACAACATTTAATTTTCTTTTAATTACATTGAGTTTTAAAATTCGAGGGAAAAATGAGAGGGTTGGTTCCTCTCCCCTTCTTAAACTCTCTTTGTTGTTTTGAATAGCTAGCGCGTTGCTGAGGTGGAAATATGCTCCTACATAAAAAAGGCACAGGAAGTGCAGAACCTGATGTACTTGTATACTTCATGTCAAATTTTTGGCCAATAGAAATACTTATGTATCACTTCCATTGTCTTTTCCACAATGAAGTTTCCTACCATCTGACTATAGTGATCTTCCCAAATCATCTTTACATTCTTTCTTGAAGGAAGAAAAGGATGGCCCAGATGGCATAGAAGTCCATCCTACAGATGAAATTCAGTGATAGTCGCGCTTCTGCCCAAAATTTGGTAACCAATAGCGAAGTTAGGATCTCTTTCATTGAGTTGGGGCCACTTGGAGACCTCATGTCTATAGGAGTGGATCATTGTGGTTAGTGATACAACTAGAGGTTGACTAAGGTAGTCAACAATGTGGTTGGTTCTCCCTATCTTATATTTGATGTTGATATGGAACTACTACAAGTATGTGGACCACTTTTTAGGAAAGTTATTATGGAATTATCCTTATGTCTGCTTGAACTGTAGAGGATTATGATCAGTGTGGATGATTTTCTCCTTCTAGAGAATACAATTCTTCCATTGGAGGTAATCTTTTACAATGGAATACATTTATTTTTCATAGGTGGGTTACTTACCGATGACATATGATAGTGTCTCACTATGAAAGACCACTATGTGATCTTTTTGAGTGGGAAATGCACCCACAACATAGTCTGAAGCATCGGTCTGAATATCAAAATATTTTTGTAGATCGGGCAAGGAGAGCATCAGGGTTGATCACAAGAGATGCTTTAGATCATCAAACACTTATTGTTCTGAATTTCCCCACACAAACATTTATTTTCCACCACCCTTGGTCACTTAGTGCATGAGGGTCCATGCAATATCGGATAATACAAACATGAACTTGCAATAGAAGTTTGCAAGTCCTAAGAAAATTCGAAGCTCAGTTAGTGTGGTCGAGACTGGATAGTCATGAATGAACTGGATCTTGTATGGATCCACATGCACACCATTCTCATCAGCAATGTATTCTAGGTATTGGACCATGTTCATGTTGAAGGAACATTTTTTCAAGTTAGCATATAGCTTGTGTTTCCGCAGAGTGTGCAGGACCTGTTGAATATGATGTAAGTGTTTTGCGCAACTCTTGTTGAAGGTGAGGATATCATCGAGATATACCACCACAAAATAATTAGTGAAAGGATGCAATATATCATCCATCAACCTCATGAAAGTTGTTGGGGAATTTGTCAAACCAAAGGGCATGACCAACCATTTGAAAATACCTTCTTTGGACATGAAAGTAGTCTTCCATACATCAATATGTTCTATTGGGACCTGGTGGTAGCCAGACTTCAGTTCAATCTTATTGAAGTACTTATCTCCCTTGATCTAGTTAAGAAGGCTATCAATTAATGGAATTGGGTATTGATTCCACACTGTTATTTTGTTTAGGGCCTTGTAATCATTGGATAGTCAATATGTCCCTTATTTCTTTTGCACAAGTACAATTGGGATTATGCATTATGAGGATCTCATTTCTATGTGAGTCATGACCCTTTTGGAGAATTTCTTGGATCTGGTTCTTTATTTCCTCATTTTAAAAAATCCATAAATGATATATTGGCCCATTGGGTAGAGGTGTACCAGGGGTTAGATCAATTGAATGCTTGATTTGATAGTGCAGAGGTACCCCAGTGGGTGAGGAGAAGATGTATTTGTATTCTTCCACGACCTTGTCCACCTATTTTTGTTGCATGGAGAGGCCCTATGTAGAGGCCATGGATGTGGCTGTGACCTTCTATTCCCTTTGAGAATGAATCATGAAGAAGAAAAATTTCCCACTCTTGGAGATGAATTTTTTGCATTGCTTAGTGGAGTTCAAATAAATGGAAATGGATAGAGATAAATTTGGTATCCTGTACAGTTGTATAGTTTAACCTTATATAATTAATTACTGCAAACATATTCTTAATAAGAACAAAAAAGGTATAATGGCACAAACACACATTACACAAATATTTTTACCCTGGAAACCCAAACCGGGAAATCCAACAATCTATTTAGAGTCACACCTCTAATATTCTATTCACAATATCTTCATTTTTTACAATACAATACAATATATAGGATCCCATGACATCTAAAAACCCTAATACATTGACCCAAATTAGTGATAAACCCTAATTCCTTAACCAAAATTAGAAAACCATCAGTGAAAACCATGTGCCAAAAAATAGCCGGAAAATGGATGCAAAAGATGCGATTTTTTTTTTATGGGACACTACCCTTGGACCCCACGCTGGGGGGATATTTTCCCCCTGTGAACCCCCTAGATAGGGGTATCCTCCCTCCTATGACCCCCTACACAAAAAAAAAATTAGTTGTATTCATGCAAAGAATATAACACATACCCAACAATAATTGTCTACCTAAAGTCATAATAACACTACAAGGTCTAGACTCATATATGAAATGAAATTTCCACAAATATGGTTGGCCTAAAAGAACATAAAAAACTTCAATGGGGGAAATATCAAACAAATAACTCATCCTTGAAGGGATTTATGTCGTAGGGAAAGCAACATGGAAGATCCACTTGATGGTGTATGGTTGTGGGTGTGGTTTTGTCAGTAGGTCCAACTGCTTGACGACCTCTACTAAGATGAGGTTACTTTGACTTTTTCTATCGACAATGAAGTGTAGTGAAGTACCCTTCACTCGCATCTATGAGTGAAAAAGGAACTCACCTTCCTCCAATTCTTCGGGTTCACTTGGATGGACCTTAGTGGTAGTGAAAATGGCACTAGGTTCTGCATGAATGATTCTCTTCCCCTTGTCTGGTTCTAATTCAGAGTCAGAAACTGTGCTTGACTCTTAGGATTTCAGCTCATCCACCAATGACTACTTTGAGACAAATTCATTACTATTATTCTATGGGATTTTATGGAATTCACACCACTTTCTAGTGTCTTTCTTCATCTTCCCATTACCCTTCTTTATTTGTGTCCTAGACTGGTTGTCTTAAGGTGGTCCATCCTTTCTCTGGCCTTTGTTCTGTGGGTTGGGGATGCCTTTTCCCTACTGTTGAGGGGTCCTAAATCCATTTAACTCAAAAATAGGAACCAAACCTGCCACCGAGGCCTAATTAGACTTTGCAACATTTTATAATGGAATGGTTCTCCAAATCTATCGATCCGGACAAATAATCGATGGAATTTACGTAGTGATTGACAAGATATCTTCTTATGAAAGTTTATCCTCTATTTTAAACGTTATATTTTGTATTTTCTTTATTAGATGGGTCTAATAAAGAAGATGTATGATGGTATAAAATAGTTGGGTAAAAGGGGAATTTCAACTACTAAATAAGGTTGAGCTTGGGATAACCCTTGTGCTCAAGCATGCAAACAAAGATTTTCACACCTGTGACAAGCCTAGTACTAATACATCAACTTGCTGGTATTTTAACTATTGATTGAGATACAATTATCAAAAGAAAACATACATGCAATAAAATGATGGAAAGAAAAATAGTTTCCTTATCTCTAATCACTAATCACATACTAACCCAATGATTTGCTTTCCATCATTTAGAACAATAAATACAAAAAATATTGAATCAAGTAACTTATCAATAGATTCATAAAATATTACTCATTACAACATCCATTCATGAGATAAATTCAACAGTAATTCCTCCTTAGATCCAATCACACATGCCTTTGATGAAAAACAAAAGTTTGTCTCTGGTCCTTGTTGGAAGCAGGCCAAACTGGAAAGAAATTTTATTTTGGGAAGGAATGCATGCATGAGGAAAGCGACAGCTGGAAGGAAGAGCAGCACATGCACATGCATGGAAGACCTAACGACATTAGGGTTAGGGGTTTTTCAATACATGGTAATGGCTGGTGAGCCAGGAAGTATGAATATAGATGCCTATGTCTCATAGAAGGAGAGAGAGGTGGATATAGAGGGTCTTGAGGAGGAGTCCTGTTTTGATAGTTAGTTGTAATATTTTTCTATACGACCTAATTTTGTAAGCCGTTGAGCCAGAGAGGACTAAGGAGGGAAGATCTTTAGGGTTATATTGTAAGATAAGGATCCTAGTGTGATCTAGTTCGCCTCATAATAGATCTAGACCCAACTGAGAAGAGTTTTAAAGTGCGCAGTGCTGTAGTTTGGAATTGCTATAATAGAAGAGCTTAATATATAAATATTTGTGGATATATCCCAGGAGGGGTTGAACCATGGTAAAACCTGTGTTATGTGATTGAATACATGTGTTTCTTTATTGTTCCTAAGTAGATATTAGCATGTTGAATGAATGAGTTAATTATATTCCATGCATAATCGTGAATGACATTATATTTATTTAATAAGTTAAATAGAACACTTAGCGTACACTTCTCAAATATCCACTCAATCCTGGATTGCAAACACTTGAGTATTGAAGTCACCCATTAAGACTATCTCGGGTGAGACTGCGCAGTGCACTCTGTGGGTTGTGTTGCCTTCTGGTTTACCAGGAGGGCCAATAGTTTTAGAGGCTTTTTTTTAACCCTAGTAGACTTGAACCCTGGGTCAATCATGATTAAGATATAAACTCATATAACTAAACCAATAGTCCTAAACAAGACTTCTCAATTAGGGTAGTTCGAAAATAGTTCTTTACAATTCCAAAAATGAGGGCCTTTGCAAAAACCATCAACCTATTCTAAAAGGTCTATCCTGTTATTTATAACAAATCATTAACTAAAAATAACTATGAAAAGTGCAAGCTAAGTAAAACAAAACATTGCCACATGGTGCTTCAATCTCTCTTTATTCTAAGATTCATCAAATGGCTTCACTGAAGTGGATGAATCTTTTCATACTCTGACCATTTGACAAAGAGTTCCTCTCATGTGTTGGAATATGAGAATCTGTGTTGGTCCATCGGGGCCGAAAGGATATCCTTTACTTCTACTACCCGTTCTCGATACTTGACTATTTTGACACTTAACTGTTGTAATGTTGTTCAAGAATTGATCGAGTGCTCCATGAACTATTTGGCACCATGTTTTCCACCTTTGTTATTTCTGTAGTCCATGCTAAGTCTTGTTCTACATGTTGTTTGACTATGTCATGCAAGTCGACAAAGTCCTCAGGTGAGCCGAATTTTGGGAGACCGATGTCTCTCATCTCCCGATTGATATTGACCCATCTCCTTTTACAATCGACCCATTTTTCCTGAATATCCTAGTGAGGTTATTGGGCCATTTTCACCCAGTATTTAGATGTCTTCCTTTTCCAATATATGTTGTTTTCCCTTAGCACCCAAATGTCGTGCTCTTCAGCATCTCAACCCTTTTGAACCGTGCTGATGTAATCAATTTTTTCCACTTCTTGGTGGGACTTCTCGTACCATATTTCCACATCTTTGTAGGTTTCTAGTGCCATAAGGGTGTCTTCTTGGAAGTAGGCTATCTCTGCAGTGAAAATATGTTGTTCATTCATGAATTTTCCATAGGCGTCTTGGAACTCACTTCTCAAGAACACCGTATCTTATGTAGAGTCCTGATAGTATTTCTCCAAATGGCGCAGATGCTCCAACTCCTTTATCCCAGCGACCAACTCCTATTCATCTTTGCTTTCTCTATCTAGGGTGGAATTTGTTATCACCATCCTTGCGCTCATACGTCTTGGTATGCTCATACATCTTGGCATGCTATGTATTGATCAATTTTTCCTCTGTGGCGATGATGATCAAAATTTCCAACGTAAGCCTCCTCTTCATAGTGGTTCTCTTCATGATGGATTTCCTCTTTCGATCATATGCAATTGATTGTATATAGGTGACCTCATCAATGGGTTCAGGGATTTGTTGTTGTCCCCAAGTTAGATTATTTCCCAAGTTCCTGACTATGTATATCTGTTTAATTATGGGTTCTTGAACCTCTCCTTTATGTCCCGATGTCCTGGAATCTGGTTGTTTCTCATCGAGTGGTAAGTTATCGGCCAAAATCGAGGAATCAGGGGTGGGTTCGGTACTTACTTGGTAATAGAATATTGAAATGTTGATTTCCTGTTGTGGAATTTATTCTTCATGTTCACCCATTTCTAGCTCATCCCTCGAGCTATCTATTAGCAATAAAAAATGCACCGACATTTTTGAAAGAATTATGCCTAATCTTGTAGGGAATATTTAACTATCTTTCCATGCTCCAAATGTATATTTTAAAGAACCATTGGAAATATTAGGATTTTTAGATGTCGATCGACTATTTAAGCATGTAAAACGGACTCTCCATGACTGAGAAATTTGATTTTGAAAAAATATGCACTTTCACCAGCGTAGAAGGCAGAATTATAACTAGTTAGCTAGTGAAAGCTCCACCTTTCACCAGCTAAGGAGCAGATTTTCGGGTAAATTAGCTGGTGAAAGCCTGTCATGGCCAGAATAGCCGAATTTTTTCCCAGATCAATATTCTTTGGGTTTGAATGGTTTGAAATCTTTTTCAATAAGCTGGTTATGAATTATCAAATCAAAATCTAAAGGCCATTCTTGGAGATGAAAGTCAAAAGGGAATTTTTTTGACTAGATTTGGTCATTTTCAAGGGCAGAATGATAGGAATCAAATGACACATCACCCAATTCGAATTTTATCTTTGGAGGACCAAATCAAACAGCCTTGGAAGGCTAGGCTACACTTCATCAACTTTCAACCAATGTTTGAAGACCAAAAGATAGAGATTGACCTCATCTTGAGGATCTCTCCTTATCTTTTGTAAATCAGTTTTGACTTTCTATTTTTAGAATATTAGATCCATTGTTTTAGGATCTGAAAACTGATTGTAAGAGGCTATAAATTCCTAGATTTTCTAAGAGTCTAAGGGGGGTTCAAACTGGGATATATTTTGTGCTACTGTATAGACTCTTATTTACAGAAATAAAGATCAGTTTCCTTTCGTTTTCAATATCAGAAATTCATCTTTCCCTTTCTGTACTTTGTTTCAGTTTATTTTAGCTTATGAAGACTGTTATCTCTTTATTGAGATCATAGACTTGAAGTAAAGGATTTATCTCTATCTTGCATTAAGCCCTACATTTAGTTGTATTTGGCAATCAAGAATAGTGTTCTTCATCCTCTAATTTCAATTGACTTGATCTGATTATTTTTTCCTGAAAGCACTACTTCTTTAGATGTATGATGAGTTGTCTATTACATTGATCATTAAATACCCCATTGTTCCAAGCATACCTACACATTATTTTTAAGTTACCAACCATCCTTAGATTACAACCCTAAGGAGTTTCTTGGAGTGATAAAAAATTGGCGTCATTGCCGATGAGAGGAGATTGAAGCTCAGCTTCCTTGGGAGACGACATAGATCCAGCTTTGATGATAGACAAAGCCTGGACATTATTTCAGTTGTAATCATCTATTTGGCGACTCCATGAAGGACGAATTCAGTGGCAACTCCATGAAGGACGAATTCGGTGGCGAGTCCATTGTTCAAAAAATCTGTTGGTGACTCCACTGGTATGACATGAACAAGATCTTAGCTAAGAGGTATGCCTTTTGTGATTTTTCAAAGATTGTTGGTTTCTCTAATCCAGTACCTAGTAGGGATGAATGGGAATGTAGCCTTCCCAAATTTCGAGGAGAAGAATGGGAAGTGCCAGCTGAACACTTGTTGGATTTTCATGAGTTTATTCATCGGTGTTATAACCCTAAAATGCACCACACAGGTTTACCTAGCATCAGGCCAACTCATGCCTCTTCCTAGCCAAAGCCATGCTGAACAAATCCTCAAAAAACCACCTAAATCAAGGAACCCGTGCCCTAACCTTTCACTGGGCATGGGTGACCGCTTGCTGGCCTTATAATGCACGCGGGTACCCGCGGGCTAACCCACTACAGCCCGCGTTTACCTAACAAAGCAAAAAATCAGGAAAGTTTCCGCCGGGATGAAGAGCTTTTTGTCAGTTAACTATAACTCCCAGCTATGCATGGCCGAGAGTTCACCAAAAACCCTAGCTCCTTCTAGCCTATAAAAGGAGGGGTAGGGGTACTATTCAAAGAAAAAAAAATCATAGCAAAGAAACTCTGCCAAATTGCCAAGTCCATTATTGTCCCAACCCTTTAGCCTTGCATCAAGCTTTAGGAGTGATTCAAGCAACAACAGTTGGAGGAAAAAGAAGAGGAGGAGCCCAGGATCAGGATCGTGGAACGGTGACCGACCTCAGAAATCATTGTAAGTTGGTTCATATTGAGGTTAATGAAAAAGATGCTTTTCCCGTCCCGAATACATGAGTCTTATCTATGGTATTTGATTTTTGTTTTATCTCTAACCCTATAATAGATCAGTAGCATGCATGTGTAGTTTTGTCTTGATTGCAGGGAAGCCTTTTGGAAGGAGCAGCAGCAGCAAGGAGATAAAATCTCAACGGAGGATCTACTTCAACCATCGGAAAAAGGTTTGTTCATTCTTCCTTTATGTGCATGTGAAAAAAGGGGTTTCAGATTCGGGTAGAACGTTAAAAGTAGCTTAGGAAGGGTCATGATCTGCATGCAAGTTTAGAACCCTAGCTTGCTAGTCCGTAGGGTAGAATACCCCACAACAGAATTGGTGACTCCACTGGGGATAGTCTTACTCTTAGGGTTTCCGGATTTGGTTAAAGATCTTTTTGGTAGTTCAAAGAATTAAGTTTCTGTTTCTTTGTTGTTTTTTGTTTTCTGTTAAGTCGAAAGCTAGCAGGGAACCTGGTTATCAATACCAGTTTTCCTTGACTGACGCTCGACATTTCTTTTCGGGACACACAAAGGTACCCGCGGCCTGCAGAATCCCTACCCGCGGGTGACCCGCGCCCTAACCTTATACAGCACGCGGATACCCACGTCCTGTAGTGGTTTCAGTAGCGTGTAGAGTCCAGGAAGCTTAAGAGGCAGTCCCCTCTTCCTCTGTCAGATGTTTACCTTCTCAGGGGAATTTCTGGATCCTATCTGGGTTCTGTTGGTTTCTGTCTTGCTTTCAGTCTACCTTAGAGTATTATTTGTTCTTTACCTCCATTTTCTTTTGTAAAAAAATTTTCTTTTTTCTGCTAAAGTGATAGCATCTCAGCCTGTCAGAGACTCTGGTTATCAGTACCAGAAGCCTTTTTCAGGACTAGACTGTCTGTGTGTGATTTTATCTTAGTTTTTAGACATACCCGCGGCCTGCTTAGGTTTAGCCCGCGGGTACCCGCGCGTTGTAGTGGAACAGCACGCGGTTACACGCGTGCTGTCTTGGTGACAGTCGTGGGTCTGTTAGGTAGCTTTTCATCTTGGGTGGGGCAGTCATCCCCTCCTATGGTGAGAAGAGCTCCTCTCAGAGTTTTAGAGTCTGGGGCTGCACAGTCAGCAGGTTAGGGCATTTCTCCCTTAGCTTGTGCTTGTTATCTGATTTTTTGATAGAAAAGACAAAAGAGAAAAATATTTATTTCATGGTTTTTAGGCAAGTGTTAGAATCGGTACTGTCTTGATTGCTTTTCTCGCATTTTAGTGCTTTGATTCTGTTTGCGATCTGCGCTTTAAGCCAGAGTTTTCTTTTTATTCTCTTGGTTTTGATCTTGTCATCATTTTTCCTTATTGCGTTGTTTTGCAATAAAATAAAATAAAAATTCTTTCATTTTCTTCTTGATTTGAAGATTGAGTTGTTGCAGCAGTAGCTAGGAAAGAAGTCTTTTGCATAAGTTTTTACAGTGCATGTCTAGTATAAGTAGCTCGTAGATCTAAGTGAAAGTTCTCTTCATTTACTGCATAAAATCTTAGTAAATCTGAAAAAGAAAGAAGTCTTTCATTGAAAAGTTGTTGGTTTTGCATTTTAGAAAAAATTTGTTTCCAAGCATTTCTGTGCATTTTGCTTTGAGTCTTTTTACACATCATCGGTTTCATTTCCGCACCTTGAGATTTAAAAATCCCATTAAAAGAAACGCTTAATAAAATCAAGTAGACTTTTCTGTTTGTAGGGTGCACTCACTAGCTTAAGAATAGGGCCTTGGAATAGGTTGGAGAGTAAATTCTCCAAGGCCACCCAAACCAAACATTGGAGTCTGTCATTTAGGGAGTGTAGAAGTACAGTTACGGAAAGTTATTCAGGACCCCCCTCTAACATAGGGGCTAAACACGAGGTCGCGTAAGGAAAGGCAGCGGAGATAACCCCTCCAAAGCTAGACCGAGCGTTGTGGAGAACACATATAGAGGATCTGTTAAGGGATTCTGTCGTTAGCATTTGCCACGAAGCTTCGTGGGTCTCAAATCCGTTCGAGGTACTCAGTTGTCTTCCGGAACACTTGCTCTCGATACCCTTGACAGGTTTCGGGCTTGATACCCTGCTCATTGTGGTCTCTCGACTATCGACTGTACCTGCCTGATAGCTGTTCACGTGCTGGAAAACTAGTTGCCTATCTTTTCTAGGGACATACACAGGTGACTGCGGGGGTATACCGCGGTACCTAGAGCGGACATCGGACCAACGCTTTGCAGAGTAGACCCAGAGGGTGCTTCCGTATTCGAGTTGCACTTGCACCGGTAAGGTACTCTAGTGTTGGTTGTTGTAACTTCTCTTCCTACTAATATAGTGCTTTCTTGATTTATCTTCTAGGGGCTTTCTTTTAGTGTGTGTTACTGTTTGTTCGTGTAGAATACCTTAGCGTGTCATGAATCTTCTCACACAGTGGAGGATTTAGAGCTCCGCCGGTCACGAAGGCTTCTGGGCCTACCGCCGGTTATCCTGGAGCCACCCCCGCCACCACTGAGGTGGAAGTTAGAACATCTTGGGTCTTTCGAAGCAACTGGGGCTTTCGATCCCGAACAACCCCCCGAGGAATCGACCGCCAATCTTGGATTGGTTGAAACCTCAAACGCTGATTTTGGGTCGGACATTATTGTGGCAATTCAATTTTACGATCGCCTATCAGCGCCTAACCCAGTCATGGAACAAATCACTCCAACTGGGACCTCTTCCATTCCTATCACCGTTGTTACCACAGGAGAAGCTTCTCCTAACTTTCCTTTGTCGACGGTCCGGGCCACCATGGTCTCGACCGCAACTATGTCGCACAGTGGTCCGACGCCATCCATCGCGGCGGCCACACCTCCTTACATCCCTAGTGCGACCGGCGCTCCATTTTCATACGGTATGCCTAGTTCAGGTACTTTCCCTACACTCACTTCTTCCATTTCACAGACTTTGGGTCTGGGGGCAGGAAGCTCAAACGCTTCGCTGCAAGGTCAACTTGGGGGCACTCACGTCCCTTTCAATGCGTTTCCTTACGCTGGAGGTCATATCCCTCCTTCGTCCCCTTCACTCGGTGGTCCGCATCAGCAGTCCACCGGGCATCCTACACACACAAGTTCACTTGGAACCGGGAGTCAAGGACAACCTGGGCAAACTTTGCCGGTAGGTTCGTCACCCTTTGTTTGGAACGGGGCGTTTGGTAACAACACACTCACATCCGCTGCATTCCCACCTGGGGGCACACACATCTTTGGATAGTCTAATCTGGCATAGGGTAGTATTCCTGCGCTGGGGGCACATATACTAGGATCTTGGAACTCAGAAAAAGGATCCAATCCCGCCACGGGGATGCCGTTCTGGGGTACTGCTTTCCACAATCAATGGAACCCCGGACAAGCCTCTATGCCTCTCCCCACAGGACCGGCATGGGGGAATCCTTCCCAAAGTCCCTCAAATACGATGAACACCCAGCATCCTATGTCCTTCATGGGGAATCAGCAAATGATGTCTCCTCAAATGCAAAACCCTTACGCTGGTCAAGGCCAAGGTTTCTACCAAAACCCTGGAGAGCAACCCAACTTTTCCTGGCAACCTGGTGCCAGTCAAACCCCAGGACCCTTTTATCCAGGCTATCAGCAACAACCTAAACTACCTTTCTTGGCGACGTTACACTTGCCAGATTTAACACGGTTGTTGAATGATCCTATCTGTCACGATCCGCGTTGGCCTTCTATGCCAACAAAGTTGCCTTCGGACATCCCAAAGTTTGAGGCCAAACCCAATGAAGATCTAGGTGATCACGTGACTACGTTCCACTTATGGTGTTCATCTAACTCACTGAAAGATGACTCCATCCAGTTGCGATTGTTTCAACGCACTCTTATCGGGAGTGCTGCGAAATGGTACATAGAGCTTGACCGCTCACGATATTCCTTTTTTGGTGAACTGGCTATGGCTTTCCTTAACCATTTCCAGTTACCTGTGAGATACGATGCCGGCACAGAGTTGCTAGCCAATTTCGAGCAGATGTCAGCGGACCATATCTTGGATCATATTCGAGAGTGGCGACGCCGAAAGAGTCTTATCAAGGTACTCGTCCCACCAGCATTCCTGCTAGAGTGGTTCCTTAAGTATTTAGTTCCACAGTTATCCAAAGACGTCACAACTTCAGGGGTTTTCTCAGAGGAAGAAGCCATCATGAGAGCTCAAAAGTTTGAGCTTATCTATTCTCAGTCTGGTCTATTGTACAACATCCTGCCGGATGCACCACGATCGATTCTGGACAAAACCAGATAGAGAGCTGGACCACATGACGATGGTATAGTTGGTTCGGCACAAACTAAGCCCGCTGAGAAATTGACAAAATAATTGCAGCAGTTATCCATCCAACAATCAGCGGCCAGCCAGACTACTGCTTTGGCTGCTCCTCCTACTCAAACGTCGAAAGTACACTCCGTGCAGACGACTAACCAAAAGGCCAACCAACAGCCTGAAGGAAAGAAAAAACAACGCAAGAAGAGTAAGGGGGATAAAAAACAAACTGATAATGCTGGTGAGGGCACCACAGAAAAGAAGAGGGCGAGGTATCCATGCAACCTATGTGCAGAATACCACCCGACTCATCTATTCCCTCGACTTGCGGAGGCCCAAAAGTTTGTCACACAGCAACAGCAAGCTGTGTTGACTAATCCCTTTCAGCATGGGTATAATTTAACCCAAGCCTCCGCAAGTATGGAGGGGGGCAGCCACGAAAACTGCCCTCCCCCAAATGGTTCATCTTCCGCGAATGTATATATGATGAAAAGTGACGCTTTCATAGCAACTAGAGCTCACAATTATAGCAAACCAAGTGCCTCTGATAAGGGCAAAGAAGCCGAGATCCCATCTCTTCCTCTACAGATCAAGAAGACGTTGGGTGAAACAATGACTCGCATCCCCAAAGGTGCGTTCAAACGAGCTTCGCATAATCCAAACGCAAGGGCCGCCCAGAACTACTCTGTGGTGGAAGATTTGTCACAAACTCCTTGTGCTATGTCCGCTTTGGAAGTCCTCCAAAGTTGCCCTGCTCAGAGAAAAGCCTTGTTGACTGCTTTAGGCTCTACTGAGACTTGTAACCTGGGAACGATCATGTTAGATACGACTGATTTGAAACCTCATTTGCCTTACCACGTCGCGTTTCAGATAGTAGTGGCTCACCCCACGAAAACCTTTACACGAAACATCTTCCGCACTGTGGTAGACGAGGGCGCTTCAACTTGCGTTATGTCATTAGCATGTTGGAAAGCCATTGGTCAACCTGAGTTGTCTTCGTCACCTACTCTTCTCACTGCGTTCGATGGTCGTTCTCTCCGACTGCATGGCATCATCCCTTCTTTCCCTGTGCAGCTAGGGGGGAAGACTGTGTGCATCGAAGTAGAGTTAGTCGATGCCCCCATCGATTACAATCTCTTGTTAGGCCGTACTTGGACTTATGCTATGCAAGCGGTGGTCACTAAAATTTTTCGTGTCTTATTGTTTCCACATGAAGGCCGGATAGTGACTATTGATCAATTGTCCTTCTCTCGACCTGACCCAGCCCTGGGGGCATCCACGGTTCCTTTGGTAGATAATCCTCAAGCCGGTGTCGTCAACATAGGAGTTGGTTTATGCCCATATTTGATGGGTACTTTCGATTACCCACCTCCTCAGGGCGATGTCAAGTTTATATCGACTCACCACAAGGTTGAGATTTTCCATGTTTCGTCGTTCCGCACGACTTACTTTGACAATCCGTGGATTCTTCCTTCCCCATCAGACACAATGGATGCGACAGGGCATGCGGGCATGTCTTCTCCCTTGTCGGCCGCTGAAGTAGCGTACTCTTTGGTTAAGCAAGCTTCAGCTACTCCAGATCCGATTCCCACACAAGAGTTGGATCCACTCTTTGAGCCTATCTGGGCTCAGGATTCTCTTGTCGACACCGATTCGTTAGACTTAGTCTTGCCTTCCGAAGAAGCTATAATCGAAGCAATGACTGGTCCGGACAAACCCTGGGAAGATCTTCATCACAGATCATACTTCCTCTCGAAGTTACACCGAATCGAGGCAGGAGAATTCGCTATCACCATGACGGGAGATCAGCCTTGTCCCATTAACCTCTTAGCTACACAGGATGTTTATGCTGAGGGCAACATGGTGACTATCGCTGAAACGATGCCTATAAATATCTCCCGAACCCCTGACGTCGTGGAGAATGTCTTCGTCGGAGCGGATTTCTCCCCCAAAGAGATTCAGATTTACACGGATCTTTTCAAAGAATTCCGCGATGTTTTTGCCTGGTCTTATGAGCAAATGCCAGGCATCGATCCGAAAATTGTTGAACATGAGATCATTACGTATCCGGACGCGAAGCCTGTTCGACAGAAACTTCGTCCATTTAATCCAAGGAAGGCAACAACTATCAAAGCTGAAGTTGAGAAATTGCTTAAGTCAGGGTTCATATACCCTATCCACTTGACTGAATGGGTGTCAAATCCCGTGCCAGTCGATAAAAAACAGGGCACGATTCGTGTCTGTACCGATTTCCATGATTTGAATAAGGCATGTCCGAAAGATAATTATCCAACCCCATTCATCGATCAGATCATTGATGAGTGTGTCGGTTGTGAAGCCTTTTCATTCATGGATGGTTTCTCGGGTTATAACCAAATCCAAATCAAACCTGAGGACCAACACAAAATGGCATTCATTTGTCCGTGGGGTACATTCACCTATCGAAAAATGCCTTTTGGTATCAAGAATGCTAGAGCCACTTTCCATCGGGCCATGTCTTTTGCGTTTCATGACCTCAAACATATAGTCGAGGCATATCTAGATGATTTAGCATCACGCTCTCGCAAGAGAAAGGATCATCCTACGCACCTCCGACTAATCTTCGAGCGCTGTCACTACTTCCGGATTCTCTTAAATCCCAACAAGTGTATCTTTTGCGTCACGTCAGGATGACTGTTATGTTTCATTGTTTCAACAATGGGGATCATGGTGGATCCTCTTAAGGTGGAGGCAATAGTCCAGTTACCTCCCCCACGCACAATTTTACAACTTCAGAGTCTTCAAGGTAAGGCGAACTTCTTACGATGCTTCATCGCCAACTATGCTGAAATCACTAAGGGCTTCATGCGTTTACTGAAGAAAGACGTTCCTTTTCTCTGGGACAAGGCCTCTCAACGCTCTTTCGACGCATTGAAACATGCCCTTACAACCGCACCTCTGCTACGGCCACCAAACTATAACAAGGATTTCCTATTATATCTGGTTGCCGCAGAGTCAACTATAGGCATGGTTTTAGTTCAAGAAGATAATTTATTTTCTGAATACGTGATCTATTACTTGAGCCGAGGCCTCGTAGGACCGGAACTTAATTACACCCATCTCGAAAAACTTGCGTTGGCAGCAGTCCATGTTGTTCAACGGTTCCGTCACTATGTTCTGTTTCGTAAGACCACTGTCGTTGCCGTCGTGAATCCATTTCAGTACATGTTGACACGGTGCGTTATCGGCGGAAAAATCAGTATATGGATGGTCATCCTCCAAGAATTTGACTTGGATTTTGTTTCAGCAAAGTCCAAAAAGTCGTTGGTCTTTGCAGAACTTATTTCGGAACTTCCGGTTGAGTCAGGTGACGTTGTGCCTGAGGAATCGCCTATCCGGGGTGATA
>ML778154.1:1049973-1068573 GCA_009831015.1 Picea engelmannii
GATTGGTAAAGAATTGGTAATGTATTTCGGCCATCAGATGCTCTTTTGACCTCACACATTAGGGGGCATCTGTTATAACCCTAAAATGCACCACACAGGTTTACCTGGCATCAGGCCAACTCATGCCTCTTCCTAGCCAAAGCAATGCTGAACAAATCCTCAAAAAACCACCTAAATCAAGGAACCCACGCCCTAACCTTTCACTGGGCGCGGGTGACCGCTTGCTGGCCTTATACTGTACGTGGGTACCCGCAGGCTAACCCACTACAGCCCGCGTTTACCTAACAAAGAAAAAAATCAGGAAAGTTTCCGCCGGGATGAAGAGTTTTTTGTCAGTTAACTGGAACTCCCAGCCATGCATGGCTGAGAGTTCGCCAAAAACCCTAGCTCCTTCTAGCCTATAAAAGGAGGGGTAGGGGTACTATTCAAGGAAAAAAAAATCATAGCAAAGAAACTCTGCCAAATTTCCAAGTCCATTATTGTCCCAACCCTTTAGCCTTGCCTCAAGCTTTAGGAGTGATTCAAGCAACAGCAGTTGGAGGACAAAGAAGAGGAGGAGCCCAGGATCAGGATCGTGGAACGGTGACCGGCCTCAGAAATCATTGTAAGTTGGTTCATATTGAGGTTAATGAAAAAGATGCTTTTCCCGTCCCAAATACATGAGTCTTATCTATGGTATTTGATTTGTGTTTTATCTCTAACCCTATAATAGATCAGTAGCATGCATGTGTAGTTTTGTCTTGATTGCAGGGAAGCCTTTTGGAAGGAGAAGCAATAGCAAGGAGATAAAAGCTCAACGGAGGATCTACTTCAACCGTCGAAAAAAGGTTGGTTCATTCTTCCTTTATGTGCATGTGAAAAAGGGGGTTTCAGATTCGGGTAGAAGGTTAAAAGTAGCTTAGGAAGGGTCATGATCTGCATGCAAGTTTAGAACCCTATCTTGCTAGTCCATAGGGTAGAATACCCCACAACAATCGGCTCTAGATCATACATGAAGATGTTAAGATTAAATTGTTCAAGTATTCATTAGAGGGGATAGCCCTTGATTGGTGCAGGTCTCTTCCATCTTCAAGCATTCACTCACTGGCAAGTTTTCATTATGCTTTCCATTCGTTTTGTAAAGATGAATTTCTAGCTGAAAGTCTCTTTGAAGATTGTTGTGGTGAATTCAAGAAGCAAGTTCAATAGGAAGTAGTTCTTTTTTCTGTTTCTCAAAATGATTATTATGATAATTGCATAGATGTCTCTATCACACCTGTTGCCTTTGATTTGCATGAAGGATTAGTTATAGAAGAGAATTGTTCTCAAATTTTTAAAAGGGTTTCTCATGGTGTATTTTCACTTGAAAGAAAAGAGGAAGATCAGGAGATTGTTCATTTTCCTATGCAAAACAAGGGAGTGCTAGATTCACTTGTCTTTGATGAAGAACAATACTTTCATCCAGAAACTCCCGCAGTAGATATTGAAACTCCTGCAACTGACATTGAAAAGTCATCTACAAAAATCAACAAGTTTGCATGCACCATACTTGAACCTAGATCTACAGACAACAACAAACCATTCATCATGAACAATGCAGTTAGTTTGCCGCCATGTTCAGATTTACACGCAGTTGAAGGTGGCAGCTATTCTTGAAAGAAGGGTATGCAAAGATCTTCTGATGTTCAGTCGAAGAAACAGGAAGAAGTGTTTTCTTACAGTGTCATTGATCCTTTTGTTGATTATTTAGAGTATTCGAGTAGCATAAATGTCAAATTGTTCTTGTCAAACGAAGGCTGGTTATGCTGCACTTTCAAATTGTATATCAGTATTCTATGTTTTCCTGCATTCATCATTTCCAGATCAGAAGTTTTATCAGTTATTCAGATACTTGTATGGCTTCATTGGAAGCATGATTTCACCTGATCTGGAAGCAGTACAGTGGTTAGAGTAGGAGTAGATAGAAGAATAAGTTGTTTTCTTTGAGCAAGTAGATTACTTTCAGTTTTATTAATTAGGCAAAGAGACTCCCTTTTCACGCTTAATGGCTCGATCTGGATCATCCCTCCATGCTGCAGTTACTCAGTCAGCCTCGAAGTCATCCATCAATCTCTCAGGTGTTTGTTGCAGATTCATAGAAATGTGACTTTTTCAAGGCAGTTTTTCTGGGTTTTCACCAGCTTATTGGTTTTGAAATCCGCTAGTTAGCTGTTGAAAGCTTTCCTTTTCACCAGCTAAAGGGGCAGATTCAGGGAAAATTAGCTGGTGAAACTTGTTACATGGTAGCAAAGTTGTATTTTTGCCCAGATTTGACTTTTTCCCAACCAAATATTTCAAGGATGGTTTCTAAAGATGCAGAAAACCTTGGAGAGCAGTCACAAAGATCAGAAGGTTTCGAGCTCTGGTTCATCTAGATGCAAAATAAATATGAGATTGCATGGAGGGTGTACTACTAATATCTATTCCTGGTAGCATTAAATGGGCAAAGATCATATTGATCAGAACATGTACCTCCCTGATAATGTTCTTTCCATGTGAAATGGGTTCCATGCCTGTCAAAAGCTCAAGAAGAACCACGCCAAAACTATATACATTGCTCTTATTAGTCAGTTGTTGATACATGATCAGGAGCCGAACCTTCCATATCTGGTAATGAAACAAGCTTTGAGTGTCCAAAATTTGCAACCCTTGCATTGAATTTATATCTAGTAGGATGTTTCTTGCCTTTATGTCATGGCCAAAAATGAAAGGCACTTTACAGACAGATTTTGGCTCCGCTTGTAGTTGATATTTTTAAGGAGGAAATGGGTAATTACCCTGCAGGTGAGTTTGATATAACACTAGGAATGCTTCTCAAGGAGGCTGCTTACAGTGTTGTTGGAGTTATTCATTATGAACTATCCAACTATTTAAGCTTCAAAGCATGGTTTGAAGGAGTGCTTTTCCCTGAGCTGCATAACACACATTCAAATGGACACATAATTCATCATAGGGTTGCATTGATTTTGGGCCAGTGGGTATCTGAGATCAAAGGTGAGGTCAGAAAGCTTGTATATTGTGCATTTCTAGGTTTGCTCCAAGATAAGGATTTAGTTGTGAAACTTGCATCTTGTCGATCTTTGTGTTTGCCCATGGAGGATGTCTAGTTCTATGAGGAAGACTTTGTGGATTATGTACTGTCATGTTTAGACATGTGCTTTCATACTATGTAGAACGAGAAAGAGTTTGACTCAAAGGTCTGGAATGAATCGAGTGGTGAAAGTCTGCTAAGAATTCAAGTTATACTCGCAGTGAAAATTTTCGTGGTGGCTCTTGGTCCTCGGTCACCTATGTCCTATAACATGTTGCTACCTATTCTACAGTTCAGTATTGATATAAATAGTCCAGATGAACTCAATATCCTGGAGGATGGAGTGTTGTTATGGGAGGCTACCCTCAATCATGCACCTTCAATGGTTCCACAACTGTTGGATATTTTTCCAAATCTTATAGCTATTATCGAGAAGATCTTTGAACATTTATCGGTTGCAATGAAAATCATTGAGTGCTACATCTTTTTAGGTGGAGTGAATTTCCTGCACCTGCATGCTACAGGTGTGGCTAAAGTTTTGGATGAGGTTGTTGGAAATGTTAAAGAGAAGGGAATGCTATCCACTCTGCTAGTTATAGAAATACTTGTTCAGTGCTTTCCTGGAAATGCGCCTCCTCTTCTAGGTGGAATATGCCCACCCCCCGAGCTGGGCATGCAGGTGACACGATTGGTGAAGTTTACATGTTATCATTGAAAGTTAATGAGAAACAACTGCCGAAACATCATCTATATGCTCAGGCTGTCAGTTATCATTAATTTGGGTATGGTGTAGAATTTCATGAGGGATCATGTCATTACAAACTCGAGATTGCATACAGATCTTATGGAGAATGGTCTTGAATGTTGTGATGTCACATTTGAATTAGAATATGGTTAATTGTTCATTATTTCATGTATCGATTTTGGGTATTGTTTAGCAGATTAAACAATCGAAATTCCCTCATACAGGCACGCAATTACATCTCCAGATTCATTCAAGTGGAAAAAGATGGTTGAAACTATAGTTTGGAGAGAAAACTCATCATACATTTGTGCGTTTCAATTATCAAACGACTTAAATTATGGTTCTGTGATGAATGCTTGAACAATTATCGCCTCAAATATCTGCTTTTGTTAGTCGAGTCACAGTTTTTGCTTAGTATTTGCCTAAATTGATTGAATGTTGCCTATATTCTCTGTGTGCTTAATATTTTCATTACACTTGAACTCCAAATATTGCCAATAACCATTGAGTCTGTTCTAAAAAACACACTGACTGATTAGCTCGAATTAGACGTCCTCAATTGCACTGTTAGTTATCTCTTTAATTGTTGAGTTGATTCATAGGTCATAACCCTGACTCATGTCTATTATCTAAAATTCCTCCTATTTACTGAGTCATGGTTGATTATTTGTCAATATTTAAAGACCTATTATCTCGTCAAAACCTTGATTCGATGCTTTCCTAAATATCTGCTTTTGTTTGTTGAGTCATAGTCTATTGTTAAGTCGTACCCTTGATATTGACATAGACTCTTTGATCCATGGAGAAAAGAAGTCTGTCTATCAATTGCACACATAACTCTTGGTTTTGAGGGACACATCAGCAATCATTTATGGCAAAATCAGGACCAGCCTTAAGGGCCGAAGTTGATGGTGTTTGGTTTTTGGAGGCACATCCAGAAGTAGTAGAACATTTCAAAAAGGCAGGTATATTCACCTATTGTGAGAAACTGACTAGTTTTCATCAACAATTAGCAGAGTCCTTTTCACTTGCATATGATGGAAGATTTTCCAAGATAGGAAAAGAAGAATTCATCATTGATGAAGCTTCTATAGCAGAGTTTACAGGTCTTCCAAGGACTGGAGACTATTGGTTCAAATCTACAGTGCCATCCAACATTGAGTTCAGGTCTTATCTACTGCCCATTCACAAAGACTTGATTTGGAAGAAGGATATCCCCATGTCCTTTTTGGATTCATAAAACTCTAACTAAAATGGAAAGACCAACAAAATTTGCTAGCAGACTGTCTCACCAAGGTCTCATTACCCTTCTTGTCAAAGAATCTTTGAAGAAGAAACAAGTTGACTGGGATTTCTTCCTCTTTTGGAACGAATTCCAAACTGAGAAATCACCAGAGGAGGAAGCCAAATAGACCAGTGGCAGGAAAAGCATCACACCTAAAAGCAGTCAGAGGAAGAGAAGAGCCATTTCTCCTCTACCACAACAAGAGAAACCCTCTTCATCTAAAAGGAAGAGATCTAAGAGAAAGTTGGCATTTGACAAGGCAAAAGATGCACCTGCAGAGGGTAATCTTCTTAATTTACCTTACTCTGACTCATATCCAGAAACAGAGCAGCTAAACGAACCTGGTACATAGAAGCAACCTACAGAGGGTGAACAATATCCTGATCTCCCTACTCCTACCCCTCCAGAGGGGCAGGAACCTCCAGAGATAGCACATTCATCTGTTGAACCTACTGTATCTAAAGCCAACAAGATAAATCAGTTGTTGAAAGAGTTGTACAGCTTGAAAAATTCATAGAAACAAGTCAAGTTACATAATGCACAACTCTTGGACAGAAATGTTGAGCTTTATGACAAGAGCCAAGAAGTCAAGCAGAGACATGAGAAGTCTATTGAAAGAAACAAGCTACTAATGAAAGAGAATGCATCTTTGTATAAAAAACTCAGACTTCTTAGATTGCAGTTGAAGGAACAAGCAGTCCCAGCAGCTAGACCACTAGGATTAGAGGCCCTTGCTCAAATTGCCACTTCTATGGAAGGAGAGTTGCAAGCCGAAACCCATCAGAAGGATATTACAAGTAAACAGAGAGAGGAGCTTCGTCTAGCAAGCCCTGAGGTCTTTGTACTCTTGCAGGTAATCAAGATTCATCAAATTTTGATTTTTGGGTAAGTTTCTATTTTCGGTAGTTTAGGCGAGCCTGTGTGTGCTCATTAACCACCGAAACAGAGTAGAAATAGAATTTTAAGGGATCTAGTAAATAGCCCAAGACATAAATGACGGTTGTAAACATTTCTAGGACTAAAAAGGCTGAATGACTCCATGGCCCAATTCTAAAGGCACAAGGTCTGCTAGGTTCTTGGAGACCTCACAGGGAGGTATCCATCCCAGTTGGAGCCAGATGTTAGCGATAAAAAATGCACCGGAATTTTTGAAATAATGATGCCTAATATTGTAGGGAATATTTAACTAGCTTCCTAGGCTCCAAATGTAGATTTGAAAGCACCATTGGAAATCTTAGGATTTGTAGATGTCGATTGACTATTTAAGCATGCAAAACAGACTCTCCATGACTGAGAAATTTGATTTTGAAAAAATATGTGCTTTCACCAGCACAGAAGGTAGAATTATAACTAGTTAGCTGGTGAAAGCTCCGCCTTTCACCAACTAAGGAGCAGATTTTTGGGTAAATTAGCTGGTGAAAGCCTGTCACGACCAGAATAGCCGAATTTTTTCCCAGATCGAGATTCTTTGGGTTTGAATGGTTTGAAATCTTTTTCAATAAGCTGCTTATGAATTATCAAATCAAAATCTGAAGGCCATTCTTGGAGATGAAAGTCAAAAGGGAATTGTTTTGACTGGATTTGGTCATTTTCAAGGGCAAAATGATAGGAATCAAATGACACATCACCCAATTCAAATTTTATCTTTGGAGGACCAAATCAAATAGCCTTGGAAGGTTAGGCTACACTTCATCAACTTTCAACCAATGTTTGAAGAACAAAAGATAGAGATTGACCTCATCTTGAGGATCTCTCCTTATCTTTTGTAAATCAGTTTTGACTTTCTATTTTTAGAATATCAGATCCATTGTTTTAGGATCTGAAAATTGATTGTAAAAGGCTATAAATACCTAGTTTTTCTAAGATTCTAAGGGGTGTTCAAACTGGGATATATTTTGTGCTACTGTATAGACTCTTATTTACAGAAATAAAGATCAGTTTCCTTTTGTTTTCAATATCAAAAATTCATCTTTCCCTTTCTGTACTTTGTTTTAGTTTATTTCATCTTATGAAGACTATTATCTCTTTATTGGGATCATAGACTTGAAGTAAAGGATTTCTCTCTATCTTGCATTAAGCCCTACATTTAGTTGTATTTGGAAATCAGGAATAGTGTTCTTCATCCTCTCATTTCAATTGACTTGATCTGATTATTTTTTCCTGAAAGCACTGCTTCTTTAGATGTATGATGAGATGTATTGATCATTAAAGACCCCATTGTTCCAAGAATACCTACACATTATTTTTAAGTTACCAAGAATCCTTAGACTACAACCCTAAGGAGTTTCTTGGAGTGATAACACTATCCATTAGGGTTCCTGATATGTCAAGTAGCTCAGTGTCCAAGGCACTTTCTACCTCATGCTCGCTCTATGGACAACTCTAAATTGGAGCATCGGGACCCGGGGTCGATGCTCTCTTAGGTTATTTCTCCTCTATATTTTGCATTAGAGTGACCAGGGACACCTCTGAACTCTTCTCATAATTGTAGATGGCTATTAAATCGAACAAGGTATTTGGTACACTTTTTCTCCCTTATGTCCTCGCTATCTTGGGCTGGGCCGAAATTGCCCACGGTGATCCAACCTATGGTGGTGGAGCTTCAGGGTTTTCTGACTCGGTGATTTCTTTAGGATGCATTGGCTCTAGACCAATCGGTTCTCCTCAGCTTTCAATTGGGTCATCAACATAGATCCTCATTATTTCTATCAAATCAGGGTCATTTTGCAATTGATCAATGATTCTATGTGCCCCTTCTAGCAAGAGAAATCCCCTTCTTTGTTCCTTTGTTGTCTCTGTCACTCTGATTTCTTCCCTATATTTGAAGGTCTCTTGGGCTGACTTCTGTATCATTTCCACCTATTCATCCATGCTCATGGCCTTGAATCTGGTCATATTTGGGTTGGCCATTCTCTGTACCACCTTGTCCCAGTCCTAGGCTCACTCTGTGCATATTTCTTCATTGAATTTATCATGAGCGTATGACCAACAAGATGACACCTTAGAAGAAGGTTGAAGTACCAGGCCTTTAGGGTTGTTCTTGTAGAATCGGCCTATCAAGAACTTGAATTCCATTTGGATAAGCCCTTATTGTTTGGCTTGAGCTGTATCCTTCACCAGATAGAACCCCACATGGAAACCATAGGGTATGAAATCTTGCTTCGTGTTCTTGACTAACGTGGCATTGTAGCCCTCTAGGATAGTATAATAGCATATTTATCCCACAACGAGCTGGTATAGGACATGAGAAGGTAGGATATGTGGTGCTTCAGTGGCCTTGAACACCCTGATGTAGGTTCAGCATTTGTCTAAATAGCAATGTCCTACCTTTTCTACCATTTTCTTGGCTGGTGTAGATAATATTGGGCATTCCTTCTTAAAAATAATAAAATGAATACAGGCTATGAATTCATCGCAGATGAGTGCATAAAATTTCTTGTACCTATTCTCCCATAGTATGTTGAAGTAGACATGGACCGGGAGCTCCGTAACATGCTAGCCTAAATTCATGCAAACAAAGACATTCCTTGTGCACATGACATCAAGCAGGTACAAGGCAATGTAGAAAGTGGGTGCCTCCCCTTCTTTTGGTGTCTGAGCCTGCTGTACATAGATGCTTAATTTTTTTGATATTATCGCTCCCTAATTGAAGCTTCTCCCAAAGATCACCACTGTGTAGGCCAATGACATCCATGCTTATGAAAACTTGGAGTAGTCCTTTTCTCCATATATCTGACAGATGTGAGCCATCAAATAGATATATGGCTCCCTCAGGTTAATCATCCCATACCAGTCATTGCTCTGGTTAGTGAACTTCTTGTCCTCCTTCCACCATGAGGCCATCAACTGATTGGTTTCATGGAATTCATAGAAATTTACCACAAAGTCCATGTTGAGCCACTCCTTTGGGTCCCTGATCTTGTAGTATTTCTAGAATTTTGTCAGGAGGAAAAATCTGACACACCCACCATTATCATCATTGATCAAACACGTTATCCCATTCGTATGGTCTATTAGACATTTCTGAACCTCTATGCAAGGGAAAATTGAGGTTCTACTTGCGACCATGTGTAAATATGATCGTCGGGTGTTGGGGAACACCTGGTCATCGAGCACCCTTAAGTTTGGGTCGTTGTGTGGGATATACTCTAGGTATTCTTCTCTGCTAATTTTATTGAAGAGGTTCCCCCACTGTGGGAGCATTACCTTGGATCCGGTGCTTGCTTCTGTATCACTGAATGATGAAGGATGGACAAAAGATTTCCTTGTTGATGTTTTAATGATAGGATCCACCCTGGGAGCATACTCCAACTGCCTCGTGGTCCCTAGAGAAGAACCATCTCCTCTTTCAGATTATTTTAGCTTGGGCACCCTCGACGAGCGTCTAGCGGTTGGATTTATCGACGAAATATTTCCTCTGTAGCTTGTTAAACCTGTTTTTGATAATCAGAGGGTCAGTATAGTCTCAAGACACTCACTTTTCTCCTTCAGATGCTCTGGAATTCAACTATAAATTGTGCCCAGAATGAATTGTTTCAAACACCATTCTACAGATTTAAACAAGGATGATCTTACCTTGTCGCATCATCCATTCAATTTTTGTTATGAGTGTAATTTCATTAAATCTACTGTGAGATATTCAAATATATTTAAATTTAAATTCATCGTGGGTTGATGACGTGGGCGCGAGTGGTAATGTGGTCTATCAGTGATTTCAAAGTGTCATTGTTTAATCAATGCACGAGGTAGAAAAAAATGTGGGATCAGGCATTAAATGGTCTATTAAATGTCCAAATACAATCGTATCTTATGCCACAAACATCCCATTGTTTCACTCTTTCAGTTGGTGGATTGGGGGTCGGGATTGCATTTCAAACATTTTTGTTGATATCTTCTTGCAAAAGTTTTGACTCTGGTCGATATTTCCATACATAGATGACGTGGAAAAGTTGACTAGGAGGCGTGACTGGGAACTCCGAGAACCTTAATATGACTCAGGACAAAATTTGAGAACCTTAACAATACACGTGGCATTCGAGACCGGTGACTTCATTTTCTTGTGTTAATCAGAATCGAGACTTTCTTTAAGCTATACGTTCTAAAACACAATGTTATATTTCTAACACCAAAAAGTATCAAGGATCAGATTGATAAGAAATAAACGTACCCAAGTGCTCTCAAATTGACTCTCTTCGAAAAATTCCTGATGTTGAAAATGCATTGGGGATTGGCGATATGCTTGTTGCGGAAAAAAATGATTCTTTTAAATTTTCTGGATTTCCCCGACCCTGATAAAGAGCATTGGTCATCGATTATCGATGATTTATTTACATTCTTTTTTAATGTCTATTCTTCCTATATTTTGTTGGTGCTGAAGGGGATCCGTTATTTCTTGAACCTTTGTTCAAATAACTTATGCGAACCAACCCCGCCTTCTCTCGACGTCGATCGGGGATCGATGCTTGATGAATTTTGCAACTGTGTGGTTCCCTTACTTGCTTGATTTTTTTCCAATGCTGAAACTGAGCGTGCTAGGTGAAGTGTTAACTTTTTATTCTCGATTCAGGTGTTAATTTCTTCTAGACATGGGGTTTCACAAGTTCAAACAAACCATTGATGATAAGAGTCATGAAAACAACACAAAGATAAACCATTTCCCGAAGTGAAATCGATTCAGACAATGAAGAAAACAAGTGGTAACCAAAAAGTGATAAAATTTGATAAGTCTTTTTAGGGTGTGTTGATTTCTAAAAAAATGGTGACCTACTGGGAGAAAGCATAATCCCTGTTCCTTTCCCAAGCTTAGTTGATGCATAAGCTAGTTAAGAACTTAAACTGTTTTTTTTTTTTCATTAGTGTCTCTTCTATCCTTGCATTTGAAATTCCCCAGTTCGTGAATATGGTCCTGCCTGTGGGGTTTCGACCTTTATTCCACCTTTGTTCCCTTTAACTATGACCGACTCCCATTTTTGAGAAGAGTCGAGTAAAGCATTCATGGGAACCAGGCCTTTTAGTTATCATCATTCACTTGATGTGGTGTTGATTTGCTGCCAGTGACTGTCCATAGCCCCAACGGAGTCACCCTAATGTCACGGACCTTTCTCCGCTACCAGTGAGTTTCCATATCCTTGACAGAGTTATCTACATACCCTCTCCTACTTTGCACTCATTTGATATAATTGATTTATTTTTGATAGAGATTCCCTGAGCGAGTGGGAGAGGAGGACGTTTGTTATCTTCAAGATGAGATGGTTAAGGTGAAATATTTATATCTCTGTATTGAGGGACATGTGGTCCTTTCCAACTTACCATATTTCCCTTTAGGTTTTACCAAACCACTAGGCAGACACATCATCACTTTCCAAGGTTGTTTTTATGCAAAGGTTAGATACATAACTCCTTTAAGACAACAACAATTCACCCAACATTTCTTGTGTTGTATGTAAGCATGAGTCAGGAACAAAGTTTGATATACCATATGAATTAAGGTAAACCAATGCTTTGCGGAACACGACTTCAAAGAAAATAAATTCGGACAAAAAGAAAACAAAACAAAAATAAAGGACTCTGCAATCAACCTAAGAAATAAAATAACATGGAAACACACACATTTTTTTTTTTAAACAGAAATATTTTTTTAGGGGTTGGCCATTCACTGGGAGGGTGTCAGGTTTCCCCCTCAGATTTTTCAACAGATATGTTCCTACCAAATTTTCTTGGCTACCTAAAAAATTTCGAGCCATAGATTCTGAAACTTCGAATATTTTCCCTTTGACTTGTTCACTCTGTCCCATTTCAGGACTAAGTCTCCTACTTCAAAATTCTTCTCTTTGGCCTTATTCTTGTCAAACCACCTTTTAACTATCTGCTGATGAGAAATGAACTTTGATTTTTCTTTCTCCCTTTCTTCTTCCAACATGAGGAGGGTATCAATTCTTTGTTGAATAATCGATGAGGTTTGTCCTCTAGAACCCTGATCAAGATAAAGAGATGGAAGATATAGCTCATTCGAGAGAATGGTTTCTTGTACGTATAATAGAAAGTATGGGGAATTCCCTATATCTTCCTTGGGTGTTACCTTATCGTCCCATAAGGATTTATGAAGTTAAATATTCCAATTCATCTGATTTTCTGCAACTATTTTCTTCAATATCCTCACTAGGTTCTTATTGGTTGATTCTGCCACTTCATTCCCATGTGGATAGCAGTTTGCAGAGTATCTGATTATGATTCCTTTGTCTAGAGAAAACTTTGTCAATAGGGTGGAATAAAAGAAAGAGACATTATCAAAAACAAGAACATAAGGCATACCGAACCTTGTGATCAGTTCTTGTTCTCTGAATTGGACTACCACCTTTTCATTTACATGAGTTAGATGGACGACATCTTCCTATTTCGTGAAATAGTTCGTAGCAGTCAATATGTATTTATGTTTTTTTGAAGAACTCAATGTAATTTCTCCTATAAAATCTAACCCCCATTGCTTGAATGGTCTGGAGACAACCATGAGTTGTAGGTGGACAACTACTCTCTTTTCCCTTTCTGCATTCATTTGGAAAGTTTTACAGTTTCTATCATGTGTGTGAGCATCTCTAAACAAAGTAGGTCAATAATAGTCAGCTCTCAGTATCTTATGAGCGGTGGTATTCCCTGCAAAGTTTCCACCTGCAGGACCATCATGGAGCTCCTTCAGAACCTTTTCTGCATCTTCATGTTCGAGACATATTAGAAGTACCCCATCATAATTAATGTGGAAGAGAACTGAATTTATGAGATGATATTGTGTTGATTTTAGTATGAGAGCTCTCCTTTCTTTAGGGTTTAGATTTTCTTGGCAAGTCCCGTGATGCAAGAGATACGTTAGTTTCCCATACCAAGACTCCTTCCCTGGGGGAACATATAAAGCTTCACTACACCATAATGTCAATTCATTCTCCCACCTAGGGTCTTCATTTACTATGTCCTAGGCTTCAATGACCAGTTTACACAATCCTTGTCCTTTAACCAGTTTGGCAGGTTTTATATATAGATCAAATTATTGGACCACTACCATCCAGTTTCCTCTTCTTTCCCCCATCTCTTATTGAGTGAATAGGGATTAGACTACAGGATGAGGCACAATGACTTTGGTGTGGTTTTTTAGGATGTAAGATATGAAATGTTTCACTATCTTGTACACCGCATAATCCTGTTTGTCTATGACAGGGAAATTTAGTTCGGCCCCTTCAAGATTAGTGCTCATAAATGAGACCGACACCTCATTGTTTTCATCATCCTTCTGAGTCAATACTGTTGCTAACGATTGGTCGGAGGAAAAAGTATATAGGAAAAAATCTGTCCTAATGTCGGGACTTCAGAACACTGGAGCTTGAGATATTGCAGTCTTAATATTGCTGAAAGCACCTTTTTGTTCGTCATCCCACATAAATTTATCATCTTTGTGGATCATTTTTTTCAAGGGTTTGATAGTTTCAGTGAAATCAGGGGTGATCTTCCTCACAAAATTGATTTTCCCAAAGAAGGATTGCATAACCTTTTCATTGTGGGGTAAGGGAAGCTGAGCTATTTCCCTAATTTGTTATGGGTCTATGTGAATTCCTTCTTGGGAAATAATATGACCTAGTAGTTTCCCTTCCTCAACACCAAAGATAGTTTTCTTAGGGTTTAAAGTTATACTATATTTCCTACACCTTTCGAAAATCTGGGTTAGGCGTTAGATGTGATCTTCTCTATTCTTTGAATACATAGTCATGTCGTCCAAATAGACTACTACATATTTATTGATTAGTTCCTGAAAATCTACGTACATGGCCCTTTGGAAGGTTTCCCCTACATTGATTAACACAAATCTCATGTGTTTATAAGAAAATGTTCCCCACTTGGTTCAGAAGGTAGTTTTCAATTGGTCTTCCTCTCAAACTAGTGTTGGAGCATATCCCTAACTTACATTAGTTTATACCTAGATTAGACTCCTAGATCTTTGTTAATTCATTCATTTACACTTTATTTCACCTAATTTGGCCACATAGAGAAGAAGGGCGCCTCATTCCTATATTTTAGGGAAAACTGCTAATTTTAGATCAAGAATCAACTCCCAGTTCTTGATTTTCTCGATTTATTCTTGATTTTCTTGATTTATTCATGATTTATTCCAACTCCCCCATGCAAAAAATCATCTACTATTGGGGAATGCACACCTCCTCTTTGAGTGAGAGATTTATTCCTTAATTAATGATTTTTGTTGTTTCTATTATTACTAACTACTATTTTGGGTCAGTTAAGTGAGTTGGAATTCCTTCTCTTGTCAGTTAAGTGAGATTAAGTGAGATAATGCACATCACTTAAATATTGTGGACATTAATGAGTGTGTGACATGTATATTTAGTGGTCTAGGTCGAACTATGTGGTCCCTTAGCTTATGACACCTATTTTAGCTATTTCTAGCTTTTTTTGACTAGAATTTCTATGTTGGGAATTCTATATATTCACCTCCTCTCTTCTTTTTGAGGACGGTTTCTCATGTATATTCATTTTTGATTAATATAATTCTTTGATTTATGGATCAAAAAATTTCTCTCATCTCTTGAATATCAACAAATTATTTGTGTTCAATTTAACTAGAATTCTAGATCTATCGGGGTTTCTGCAGGAATTCTACATGGTATCAGAGCTAGATTGAATATAGTGGATTGTACATGGTTTTATTTGTAGGTATAGATCATCAGGAGGTGCATAAATAAGAAATGGATCATCTCTCTCAACCCACAAAACTCATTCTAAATCCTTTCAATTACTTCGAATGGAAGACAGAGATCTCTCTGCTGCTCCGAAGCAAAGGGCTTTACCAGGTAACAATGGGAACGGAGAAATAACTGAATGTTGCAGTGGAGAAGATAAAGTATTTAAATAAATTAGATGAATAAATTGGGCTGATATGCCTATCAATTTACATATATATCCTCTTTCATGTCAGTGGAGCCACTACTCCCAATGTGTTCTGGACCACATTGGAAGGACTATTCGGCAAGCAGGATGCAATGAGAGTGCATCAACTGGAGAATGAACTCATATCCCTAAGTCCAATTCATTTAAGAAACTTGCAACAATTATTCACCAAGTTCAAATCCCTCCTAATTGAACTTAATCCATGTGGAGTCACGAAAGGGGAAGAACAACTCATCCTTTCAATTCTCTCGAAACTAGGCCCTGAATATTCCATATTTGTGTCATCTTTTCAAGCATCTAAATTGACTCAAGAAAAATGGAAAATGCCTCCATTGAATAATTTAATTGAAGCATTGACTCAATATCAATCTAAGTTAGTCCAAATGGGTGCCATCAAGCATTCCAAGAACCAATCACTTGCGTCTATTGATGCTCCAAAGAGCTGTGGAAAAGACAAGGAAAAAGGAATGGGTAAATTTCCTGAATCAAAGAAGGAGAGATTCACACAATCTTAGAGAACTCTTATAAGCCTAAGGGTCAGAAGAAGAAGAAGAAGGAAAGAACACTTTGTAGCTATTGTTCCAAAGTTTTTCATCCCGAATAAAATTGCATGAGGAAGACTATCGATGAGATGGCTAAGCAATTGTAGCAGCACAATCTCATGGTGCTTGAAAATGAAAATAAGAAAGATGATAACAAAAAGGGAGGGAGAGCATGAGATGGTCATGATTTAATGGCTGTCACTTCCACTCCATCATCTTGGATCCTTGATTCAGGTGCATCGAACCATATGGCTGCATCAAAAGATGAATTTTCCTCCATCGAAGAAAGCACCAGATCCCCAATTTACTTGGGAGATGCCACACCCGCAAAGGTGTGCGGAGAAGGAATTGTTGATATTGAAGGGGGTTGCTTCAAAAATGTGCTTCATGTACCCTCACTATATTCAAATATTCTCTCGATATATCAGATCACTCATTCTGGCTCACAACTTGCACATGGAACTGCAGATCACGATTCTTGTTTGTATTTCTTCTCCCACTTTGTTCCTAAATCTATTAGCATTGTATTTCTGTCACAATATAATGATATCAACAGGTTATGGCATGAAATATTTGGCCATATAAACTATAAGTACTTGCATCAACTCATCAAGGAAAACATGGTAGAAGGATTACCAGCTATTAAATTCACAAGCAATGTATGTCAAGGATGCATTCTTGGCAAGCATCCAGAGAAAAAGTTTGACAAAGGGAAGGCACATAGAGCTTCTTCACCACTTGGGATGATTCACAGTGACATTACAGGCCCATTCCCACAGCCTTCAATCAGTATACAACTACAACACATAGTTTCATATACACCACAACATAACGGTGTTGCGGAGAGGAAAAACTGGTCCTTAAAAGAGATGGAAAATTGTATGCTACAGTCAAAATCATTAGCTCCCAAGATATGGGCTGAAGCTATTAATTGTGAAGATTAAATTCAGAACCAATTTCCTCACAAATCACTCAAATGAACCACTCCTTTTGAATGTTGGACTGGAAAGAAACCAAAAGTGTCGCACTTTCGTATTTTTGGTTCACGATCATGGGCTCACATTCCGACAGATAAGAGGAAGGATTTGGAGCCTCAAAGTGTTGAATTCATATTTGTTGGATATCCTGAAGCTGTCAAAGGATATATATTTCTGGAATCTCACATTGAAAATTTCATTCTATCTCGAAGTGTGAAGTTTGAAGAAGAATCACTGCATGATTTTTCAGAAGACCCTGTTGAGGAACCGCTTGTTGTCACTGATGAGGAGGAGTCAGAAAATTCTTTGAGCACTTAAGAATAGAAATCAGAGAAGCCTTTTAGGTCTGATACATAGGATGAGGAGAATGTCATGGATGATCCAACTCACTTTCTAACTTGGGCAGAGAAAACCCTACAAGATGCGGGTGAACTAGTCGGTGATCCTTCAGATACAAGAAGGACTAGATCACATTTTTTGGGGGCCCCTCAAGCCCTGGATGCCATAGAACATTTTCTGCCCATACATTTCTATATGTCACTTGTTTCAGATCCAAATTCATACTCTGAGGCTGCTGGAAACCCACTTTGGGAGGCTGCCATGAATGAAGAGTACTTTGCTCTTATGGACAACAACACATGGGACTTGGTTCCACTTCCAAAAGGAAGAAAGATTGTTTGATGTCGATGGATATATCGAAAAAATATTTCTGCATATGGTGAGATCAGAAAGTAAAAATATCGAGTTGTTGCAAAAGGATACTCATAGGTACATGGCATAGACTACACAGAGACATTTTCACCTGTTGCAAAAATGGACTCCATTCGACTAGTTTTGGCCATTGTCGCTTCTCGCAGATGGGAAGTTCACCACATGGATGTGAAGAGTGCATTTATTCATGGAGATATCAAGGAGTATATATATATGTATTATCCATAGGGATACATTCATAACCCTTCCCTCGTTTTCATATTAAAGAAATCTTTGTATGGCCTAAAACAGGCTCCTAGAGCCTGGTATGCAAAGATGGATTCTTTCCTACTTTCCATTGGATTCATTCGATGCAAATCTTATCCAAATTTTTATTTGTTGCAACATGATGATTCCTTTTTTCTGATATTACTTTATGTATATGACTTACTGATGACAGGGAACCTTACTTCAGCTATTGATTCAAAAAAATCAGCATTGCACGATCAATTTTCTATAACAAATTTGGGATTGTTGCACTACTTTCTTGGTCTTGAAGTTTCTCAGTCTACTTCAGGGATCAAGATGGAACAGTCTAAGTATGCATCAGATCCACTTGTCCACTTTAATATGACAAAATGAAAGCTATAAACATCTCCATTTCTTTCGGGGGTCAGAGTTGAGGATGTGGGTACTACACCTTTGGTGGACAGTACATTGTATCAACAGTTAGTTGGGAGTTTGTTGTATATTACTCACACCTGACCTGTTATATATTTTGTAGTAGGATTTTGTTCTAGATATATGTAGGAGCCTCATGAGCTTCACTAGAAAGATGTAAAGAGAATCCTTAGATATGTGAAAGGTACTCCTAGTTTTGGTATCTTTTATGCTACAGATTGCCCACTTTCATTGATTGGGTACACAGATTCTGATTTGGCTAGCGATGGTACATACTGCAATTCCACCTCTGGTTATGTTTTCAGCTTTGGTTCAGGGCCATTCTATTGTTCTAGCAAGAATCAATCCACAATTTCTTTATCTACAGTAGAGGCAGAGTATAGAGGTGCAGTGAATGCAGCTACACAGGCTATTTGGTTGCAGGGGCTTCTCTCCGAGTTTGGTATTCAATATCCACTTCCAACTGTCATATTTTGTGACAATCAGGGGTCCATTCAGATATCGATTGATCTAGTTCATAGGCAGAGGACCAAGCACATTGAGATTCACATGCATTACATCTGCGAGCTGATCCGTGATAGAGTCATTTCACTGTAGTACTGCCCCATAGAGTAGCATGTTGCAAACTTCTTCACCAAGTCCTTCACTGAAAAGAAATTTTCAGAACTGAGAGCTATGCTTGGAGT
>ML778154.1:1069272-1081228 GCA_009831015.1 Picea engelmannii
TGTGTGACATGTATCTTTAGTGGTCTAGGTCGAACTATGTGGTCTCCCTTAGCTTATGACACCTATTTTAGCTATTTCTAGTTTTTTTTTACTAGAATTTCTATGTTGGAAATTCTATATATTCACCTCCTCTCTTCTTTTTTAGGAAGGTTGCTCATGTATATTCATTTTTTATTAATATAATTCTCTGATTTATGGAGAAAAAACTTTCTCTCATCTCTTGAATATGAGAAACTTGTTTGTGTTCAATTTAACTAGAATTTTAGATCTATCGAGGTTTCTGCAGGAATTCTACAACTAGAACTTGGTTATAACCTAAAAAACCATCCAGCAGGGAGAAAATATCAGAACCAGACATAGTCTGCAAGATTTTATCCATCGATGGGACTGGGTAGTTTTCCTTTTCAGATGCTCTATTGAGGTTTCTGAAATCTACACACAAATGGATCTCCCCATACATTTTCCTGATATGAACCAAATTTGCTACCCAGGTAGAGTGTCTAACATGAAATATAATTTTAGCATCTAGTAATTTCTTTAACTCTTGACACATGAGGGGTTCCAAAGATGGGTGGTACTTCCGGAGCTTTTATTGGAAGGGTTTTACTCCAGGTTTTAATGGGATTGTGTGTTGAATGATGCGAGTGTCATAATTCTTCAGATCTCAATAGGACCACACAAAAACATCTTGATATTCTCTAAAAAGTTTGAGATAGGATTTTCTTTCTTCTTTAGATACTGTCTTGTCAAGATTTATATTCTTAGGGTTCTCCGAGGTTCCCATATTTATAGTTTCGTACATGGGACAAGAACTCCCTATCTTTGTGTTTGTTGACCCTTTAAATCTTTCCCTTAAGTCAAAGAGGTTCTCCAAATTGGCTACCCCTTTCGGTATCGTGTGAAACCTTGGTTTGTCAGTCGACTGATCTGTTTCACCTATTTGTTTATGGGGATCATTTTCTACTAGATTATTTTGGAATACTTCATCATCAATAGGCAAGTCTTTAAAATTCTATTGATTGGTTAAGAAGTTTATGATATGTTCATCTCCTTCAAAGACCTTCCAATTAGAAATATTGTTTGGCACTGATGGTTTGTAGAGTAGTTCCATAGGAAGCCGAGAGGCTTCATAGTGTTCTAAAAGGGATATCCTTGAGGAAGTAGTGGCCAAGGAATCAACCAAAGTATCCTTTGTTATGGGGATCGTTGTAATGTTGAAGGCTTCAAAATGTTCTATTAGCCTGTGCACTTCCTATTGATAATTCCTCAAGTGGGGGGATTTGCAATGTATAGTGTTCCTTACTTGCCTAACGATGATTTCAGAGTCTCTGAAAAACCTTTAGTTCTTTAATGTTTAATTCTATGTCTTTATTTAGCCCTTGCACTAAAGCATCATACTTGACAGTGTTATTATTGCATTCAAATTCTAGTCTGCAGGACAGGAAATTTCTTTTACCCTTCAGATCAATGAGGATACACCCCGCTCTTGATCCTTCTTGTGACTTAGACCCATCAAAGTACAAGTTCCATACCTACAAGCGTGAATCGTCAACTTTTCCATTCTTACTAACTTCTTCCTCTCCACCTATTTTCTTTGTGGTTTCCAATAGAGGTTCTTGACAGAAGAGAGTTTCTTCCACCGTCGTCGGTACATTTTCTTGAAAAGTCATTTTGGAGTTTCGAGTAAGAGGAACATCAAATGAGAGAGGGGATAAATTACCAAAGTCGTAGGAGTAGTTTCCTAGCACCGGGAAGTCCATCGAAGAGGGTTCATTAAGGGTTTCTAAATCGGTGACAATATGTTTGAGATACCTTTCCCTATCGATCATGATCATGTTCGCATGTCCCTTTAATGGAAACCAAAGGTGAGCCCATTTTGTAGTAAAGTATCCATTCAACTTCTCAGACCAATATCGACTAAGAAGAAATCCATAATCTTTTGGTATGTCTACTACAATGAATTCAATTACTTGAACAAATTTTTGGTGTGTCTCCATTTTGATCATGACAACCTTGAGTTCTCCCATAACTTTCACCTGGTTTCTATCCAGTTGTATCACATGTTTATCACTTTTGAGAGGAAACACATTTAATTTATTGCAGATGGATAATGGCATAACATTAGAGGATGACCCTGAGTCAACCAAATTGTTATCACATGAACTTGTCAGAGTCTTGTGGGTTTGAGGTTTTTTCCTAAGCTATAATTTTTTCCCTATCTCTCTCTTTTTTGTAGACCCAATATTGATTTTTTCCCTTTTGTCTTGTAGTTTTCCTTTTGTTTGATTTCATTTGTTTGAACGACCCATATTTCCTTGTTGTATTACCTTAGAAATCATGACCCTCATATTTTATGTTTTCTCTAAGGTTGATCACTTCCCTTTGTACCTCTGTCACTGATCCTTTTTCTTTTCTGAGCCCTCAACCATTCATCCAAGTTCTTTTATTTTACACAAGCCGCATCCATGAGCACAAAGCGCAACACTTAGAGTGGTTTGATAGGGACTTGAATCAAGTGAGCAAGAAAGATCAATTTTTAGTGGAGGATATTTCATTCGAAGTTTAGATTTGCAGCCCACAGGCGATTAGGATTATAGAGTTTCTCGAAGTTTAGCTCTAGGGAGGTCCAAACTCTCGAAACCCAAAATTAGTGTGGGTTGTCTGATCCAACAGGATGCATGGCACCAGATTTGAGAAAATCATAGTTTTTCATGTCAGAGGTTTTAGCATGAAGCACGACATTAGGGAATGAAACCCCCGAGCCCCGAAATGCGAAGAAGATATAAGTCATCCAAATTAGCGGGGCACCTGGCATTGGATATGTGAATTCATGATTTTGTGAATCAGAGTTTCATTAGAGCATGTGAAAGTTTCATGCAGTGTGAACTCACGAAACAAAAAATCCCGAAGCACTCAGAATTGGGCCCATGGTCATAGACCGCGACCAAATGGAGAGCAGGGCCATAAGTAGGGTAAGCTCCTTTTGATTAGATGGCATTCAGGGTTGTTCGATGAGATGATCATGGCCGTCAAATTTAAAGAAGGTCTGACTATTGAGATAGATGGATCATTTCACAAGTTTGAGTATCGAGATATTTGGAATCAAGCGGAGTGAAGACTCCCAAAATGTGAAATCCCAAAATTTCACATAGGAGACCCAGGTCATGACCTGAGGTCACATGAAGTGATGGATAGTAGTTGCACCAAAGGTCTAAAGTGGCTATATTGTTCACAAAAATATATCTACGTGGCCTTGAGGCGTCGGGATTGAATTGAAGGAATCGTGAGTATCGCCTGGAGCATTCATGGGTGTCAGGCCTCATCCCGATCTCGATGAAAGTAATTAATGAAAATGGGGGAGGTGGTTGAAACCTCATTTCATCCCATAAATGGAAAGCATGGAAGAATTAGCCATGGAGGCAGACTGTCAGCCCAAAGTTCCTTTGCCAATGGATTCCCCTTCAAAGCCCATACTAATTTGAGCTCGCGTCTGATAGAAGAAGATGCATACACAAAGATTCGATTACAGTATCCAGGTCACACTCCTGGTGGTGGCGAGTTGTCTGAGTATAAATACTCAATTTTGATATTTTATTATGGTCAATGGTTGAGCTAAGCTCACGTATTGTAAAGCTTTAGTAAAGCCTCTGGTTCTTTGGTTATGTATGGAATTTGAAGACTTCTTGTTTAATAACAGACAACCTTATTTCCCATCTCTTTTCCCTTTGATATTGAAAGCTCGGGAATGGATGATCCAGTCAAGTTGTTTTGACTGTGTTGTAATGTATGTTTGATTGCAGTGTTGTTGTAACGTTTTCAGTTTCTTGAAGCTCTGAGACAAGAGGATATCGTCTTCTAAGTTTTTCTCTCCTCTGACTGCTAGAAGACCAGATGTCCATAGCAGGCCTTCACATATTTCTCAAGTTCTTCTTCCTACTCACCACTATACCATAACTTACTGACTGAATTTAGATCAAGACCTCACCTTCTCGTGCATCCCGGTCCATTTTTTTTAGTTAAAGTGATATTATCCTAAGTCTGCATCCATTCGACCCCCCATAAATTTATTCATTGTGACATACAAACTGATGGGTACTAGGCTTACCTTTGTTGCAATCTAGAGGTGAATTCTAGTGCTAACACAAACAATTATGGAGGTTTATATTGAAGACTTCAAATGTCAAGAGGAATGGTGGGACACGATCCTTTCCTTTTTTATCTTCAGATCATGCGTTTACAGTTGGTTTATTTCTTAGATCTGTGGGGCCTAGATTTTCTCCTTGGGGAGTTATTTTTATAGGAGTTTCTAATGACTTCAAGGCTTGTAATAGAAAGTCCTTTTGTTGGGGAATTCTACACATGTCCATCACTAATACATTTTCTTTTAATATTTTTAACTATTCTACTATGTTGTAGTCTAGCTTGGGCGATTCTCGTGTATGGATTTTTATAAGATTTCTTTCGGAGACAAAAGGTTCTTTTCGGTGATCAAATTTTTAGTTTGGGCACTAGTAATGTCGTTTGAGACCGACTGACCCCTACTTTGGGTTGGCACATCCAAGAGTTCATCGGGTGGTTAATTAACCTCAAACAAATCATCGGAAGGCATTGGCAAGTCAGGGTCCCACAACAACATGGTGGTTTCTTCTGGTGGGTCAACTTCTTCCTGATCAACAATATTCATCGCTGAGCTGCTTGATTATTTGGTAAGGGAAACTTCGTCTAGGAACCAATTGGCCATCAAATTCATGGCATGCACCCATTGTGGACAATCTCTTTTAGAATGTTTCTCTTGGTGATAAGTACATAAAGAGTCAGATGCTAAATTTCCCAGGTCAATGTTTAAGTTGGCTAGGGGAGGTTCAATTGCTTTGAACGATGGGTTTCTTTTAAAAAAGGGTTTATAGGGCCTTTGGCCTTGGTTTCCTTCCCCTGCACTTCTTTTCATGTCTATGATTTCATTTGACAACTTCTTTATCATCTGTTGTAGGTCCTCTATGTCTCCACTTCCTTTTTTGGGTCCTTGTTTTGCTTGTTTCCCTGGGGGTCTAGTCAAGAAGAGTCCTCTCCTGGGTGGAGGTTGAGATTCCTTCTTAACTAATGAGACCTAGCCTTATTTACATCCCTTCATTTGGAATTCAATTTTTTTTTCTTTCTTGAAATTCTCATCTAGAGTTGTTTTGGCATCTATTTTTACAAATATGGAAATAGAAGCATGGAGGACATTAGCATATACTTTGATTTGTAACTCCCGAGTGGGTTTACCTTCAGGTTGGAATTTTTTCAAGATAGTGGTGAATCGTTGATTGGAGTATTTAACATTTTCTTTTGAACTCATGGTGGCAGTGAGCAACTCAACCATCAAAGATCCTATAGTGGCTTCTTCTGTGAATTTGTCTAAACAATCCTTTTGAAACTTCATCCAACTAGTTATGGACCCTACAGGAAATTTAAAATACCACGTGGAGGATGAATTCTCAAAGGTATAGGGGAAAATCTTGCATACTACGTCTTCATGCTGGAATTAATCAGTCTGATAGATAGTATGAACTTTTTGATATGGTCTTCAGGAAATCCTGAGGTTTCAGGGTCAAATTTAGGGAGTAACTTTTCTAGATGTCAGGGAAGGTTATGTACTCATCTGAGGATTGTCAGAGCATCTCTGGACAACCATGGTTGATTATTATGAGGTGGGTTTCCACTTTATTCATTATGATCATTGTTATCCTCCATATCATCTGACTCTGAAGATGAGCGATCTGAGTTAAACCTTTCTTTGTTAAATTCAAAATCACCGGGCTCATAGCAGTTACCAGCTGGTGTTTCAGGGATTAGATTGAGGGGATGTTCAATCTTGGTGAGGGAGAAATCTATTAGTTCTTCTACTGTGTGAAAAAAAACCTGGTCGAGGGTGTCAACCACTGGTATGCTTTTTTTCTGCGAGGAAGTAACAAAGCTAAATGTAGTGCCCAAATTTGTCGGGTGTAAGCTCTTGTGATTCTTCTAGACTGGTTCAACTCCTCGTGGGGAATAATGTAATGTATTTAAGGAAATAAATGTTCTTCCTCTTGCTGGGGTGAGTTACTAGTTTTAGGAGTACTCAGTGTATGTGGGTTGTCTTGAGAATGACTATCCATGCATGTGGGATGTTTTGAATCTATAGGCTATGTGAAATATTATATCGAAAATATTGTTAGCCATTTATTCATTGAAGCCCTCCTTCTAGCGCCAATTGTGTTGAGGGGTCCTAAATCCCTTTAACTCAACAATAGGAACCAAACCCACCACCGAGGCCCAATTAGACTCTACAACATTTGATAATGTAATGGTTCTCTAGATCTATTGATTCGACCAAATACTCGATGGGATTTACGTAGTGATTGACAAGATAACTTCTTATGAAAGTTTCTCCTCCAGTTTAAATGTTCTCTTTTGTATTTTCTTTATTAGATGGGTCTCATAAAGAAGATGTGTGTTGGTATAAACCAAATGGGTAAAAGGGGAATCTCAACTACTGAAAAAGGCTGAGCTTGGGATAACCCTTGTGCTCAAGCATGCAGACAAAGTTTTTCACACCTGTGACAAGCCTAGTACTGATACATCAACTTTTCGGTATTTCAATTATTGACTAAGATACAATTATTGAAAGAAAACATACATGCAATAAAATGATGGCAATAAAAATAGTTTCCTTAGATCTAATCATTAATCACATATTAACACAACGATTTTCTTTCCATCATTTAGAACAAGAACTACAAAAAAATATTGAATCAACTAACTTATCAATATATTCAAAAACTCTTACTCATTACAACATCCATTCATGAGATAAAGTCAACAGTAATTCCTCCTTATATCCAATCACACACGCCTTTGATGAAAAACAGAAGTTTGTCTATGGTCCTAAACAAGACTTTTAAGTTAAGGTAGTTTGAAAATAGTTCTTTACAATTCAAAAAATGAGGGTCTTTGCAAAAACCATCGACTTGTTCTAAAAGGTTGATCCTCTTATTTATAACAAATCATTAACTAAAAATAACTATCAAAAGTGCAAGCTAAGTAAAACAAAACATCACCATATGGCACTTCCATCTCTCTATCCTCTAAGAGTAATCAAATAGATTCACTGAAGTGGATGACTCTTCTAATACTCTAACCATTTGACGAAGAGTTCCTCGCATGTGTTTTCATATAGGAATTTGTGTTGGTCCATCGGGGTCGAAAGGATCTCCTTTACTTCTACTTCTTGTTCTCGATACTTGACTATTTTGACACTTAACTGCTGCAATATTATTCGAGCCTTGATCAGGTTCTCCATGAACTGTTGTACTTGTCCTGGCACCATGTTCACCACCTTTTCTATCTCTGTAGTCCATGTTGAGTCTTGTTTTGCATGTTGTTTGACTATGTCATGCAATTTAAAAAATTCCTCGGGTGAGCCAAATTATGGGAGACTGATGTCTCTCTGTTGGAAATGTTTAACAGGTAGCATATGCTTGTCATTGATGGCTATTACAGAAATGAAGATGGCATGAATATAGGAAGAATGTAACAGACAGGCACCAGAAGTATTTTGGGAAGAAGCTGCAGAGCAACCTCGATAAGATCAGAAGAGATAGTGTAGAGGATGTTTGGTATGTTTCACAGGCAGCGTAAGCTTGTCATTGATGGAAAGTACAACAATGAAGATGACAGGATCAGAGTGTGCATCGATGGAAAAATAGGAACAACGTAAGCTCATGAGGAATTAGCGTAGAGTCGAATGCAGTGCATAGGTGTGCACCAAGGATGAGGTTAACTCATGACTAAAGCTCAAGGGAGATAGCGCACTTAGGATCATAGGTAGATCAAAGGTTGAGGCCTTTGACACTTAGAAATTATTCCAAGTAAGAAGGATGTGTAAGCTTGGAGGAGAAGCGTCGTTGATCATTGGATCCCATCCCGAATTCTCGATGACCGTCAGATCTCAATGTAGACAAGAGGAGCATGCAGATGTGGAGGATAGATCTTGGGCGTTAGATCCAAGCACAGGGTCCGACCACTGTTGGATCAAGGAGAACTTGCACGTTCTTTAAAGTGCAAGGAGTAGAGGGCTCACAAATCCCAATAGCATGAGGGCCGTCAGATCTGAATAAAGACAAGAAGAGCACGCTGAAGAGGAGGATAGATCTCAGTCGTCAGATCTGAGCACAGGGTCCAACCACCATTGGATAGAGGAAAACCTGCACGATCCTTAAAAGTGCAAGGAGTAGAGGGCTCACAAATCCTGAAAGCAGGAGGACTGTCCATCTCAGGGGGTTATGTGGACCATTGACCCAACTCCCTGTCAGAGTTTTAGGGATCGAGAGTTGGATATGACAAGTAATATCATCCACAGAAATCTCGATTTCGCAATATGCAAAATCCCAACTGAATCTGAACCGTCAGATCAAGATATGATCTAGACCGTCGATCCGACTCACGTTAGCAAACCACATCAGCTAGGAACACATGGCACAACCAGGTAATGACAAGTGTCAGACTGATTTAACATGCCAAGCACATGTAAGTCACGAATCAGGGTGACACGTGGTAGTTATTTAACACATGTGACATCAGCAGACTTACACCATGTTGGAGTTTCGAGGATCATGTGTTGGAAATGTCAAAGAAACAATGCAACAGGAATCCTGATTTCGTGATATGCAAAATCGCGACTTAAATCGCAGCCGTCGAATCAAGATCAAATATGGACCGTCGATTCGAGTCCTTGTCAGAGTTTTGGGGATCGAGAGTTGGACATGTCAAAGATTATTGACATCAGGAATCTCGATATCGCAATATGTGAAATCACGATGTAATCTAAGCCATCAGATTAAGGTTGAATCTAGACCGTTGACTCCAGTCCTTGTCAGAGTTTCGGGGATCGAGAGTTGGACATGTCAAATATTATTGACATTAGGAATCCCAATATCACGATATGTGAAATTGTGATGTAATCTAAACCGTCAGATCAAGTGTTGATCGGAGGGCTACTGCTACACGACATAGTGAAACTACCAGAAACCATTGATGGCGTCTGCTAGAGAATTCGAAGAGACCCCTGTGTGATCACCAGAGCAGAAGAAGAGTCTCCAAGCTTTGTCCAAGTGAAGGAAGACTATTCTTAGAATGGATTGACAGATGGATGAGCATGGAAGCCTGTAACTAAAACAGAGAAGGTGAGCTCGACTATCACAGAGAAGATGAAGAATCTCAACTGCCAGAGAGGCTGAGGAATCTCAACATAACATCCAGTGATGCTGAACGTGTGGGAAAACGGCCAGAGAAGGTGAAGAGTTACGATGATGATCACGTAGAGCACTCGAGAGGTGGAGGAGATTGGCACGGTATGAGCATGCAGAGGAATGGTGAATATTGCATTCACAAGATGCACAAAAGATATATATACATGGTACAGAGAAGAGAAGGGTTGTTGTTGTTGGAGTTTGTTGTGGTTGTTGGTGGTGAAAGTGATTCATGTGTGAAGAAGGAGGAGAGTGCAGCAGCTGAATTGCATAGAAGAAGAACTGTGCAGTGAATGGACATGGTGTACAGAGCATAAAAAACAGAAGAATAGACAATGCAAGTCATGTGTGCAGAAAGGAAATGAGGTAGACAGAGCAACGAAATGCAGCAGAACAATGATGAGTCTGGTAAGCCATTGTTGAACATCATATCACTGTAATAAGTTTCAGAAGCAAAGATTTATTTTCCAGGGTGGTTGGGAGGTGCTAGGGAGGACTGTTGTCCTCATAGGTTCAAGTGGGTGCTTGAACACAGGCATTTGTAGCTTCCATCTGGTTGCAGCCAGAGAAACCAGGGTGGCAGGGTGGTGCAAGGGAGAACTCTTGTTCTCTGTTATACAGGTTGGTGCTTGTATGATTGGAATTTGGTGCTTCCATCCAGTTGCTGCTGGAAACACTCAGGGAGTTGGTTCTTCCTTCTAGTTGGTGCTAGAGAAACCAGGGAGTTGGTGCTTCCTTCTAGTTGGTGCTAGATAAACCAGGGAGTTGGTGCTTCCTTCTAGTTGTTTCTAGAGAAACCAAGGAGTTGGTGCTTCCTTCTAGTGGGTGCTAGGGAAAACAAAGAGTTGGTGCTCTCGGCAAGTAGAAACTTCCAAAACAAAGGTTTTAGCCTCATTATGAGTTGGTTCTCATATGTATGATAATGTAAAGAATGTAACTATTGCTTATCATATAAAGAAAAAGAGGTTTTTACCCTGTATGGGTTTCCTCAGGAAATATCTATCTCTGTGTTTCTCATATATGTGTGACTGATGATGAATGTGCCATTGTTTATTTCCTTGCATTAATGTGATCATCATTCAGTGTTTCTGCAAAGAGTTTAAAAGAAGCATAATTGTTTAAGCACGGTAACAACCGATTCACCCCCCCCTCTCAGTTGTCCAACAATTGGTATCAGAGTCGGCCCCCTTTTATCTAAGGGTAGATCCTAGAGATTAAACATGACAAGCCATGAAGGGACTTCAGTCACTAGGCCTCCTCTATTTGATGGAACAATTTTTTCCTTCTGGAAGGTTAGAATGAGAACATACCTAATGGCCTTAGGAGCTGATGTATGGGATGTAGTAGAGACTGGATACATAAAGCCTATTGTGCTAGCTACCAAGGATGATAAGTTAGAATTTAGATTTAATGCTAAGGGAATGAATGCTATCTTGAATGGACTTGCAGAAGCTGAGTTTGTGAAGGTGATGCATCTTCAAACTGCTAAGGAAATGTGGGATAAAATCATTAACAGTTATGAAGGTAATGAGAAGGTGAAAGATGCCAAGCTTCAAACCTATAGAGTACAGTTTGAAAATATACAGATGAAAGAAGATGAAACCATTGGGAAGTATTTTCTAAGAGTTGAAGAATTAGTAAATGCAATGAAAGCACTTGGTGAAGAAATTGAGGAACCCTCTTTAGTTCATAAAATTTTGAGATCTCTGTCAGATAGGTTCAACCCAAAGGTCTCAGCTATAGAAGAACTTAATGATATAAAGACTTGGTCTTTTGATCAACTTCTAGGAACGTTGATTGCATATGAAATGAGGATAGTTGCAGATAAAACCACCTCTAGAGAAGCATCATTTAAAGCAGATAAGAATGAGGATTGTGAGCCTGATGAAATTGAAGCAAAATTCGTGAGAAGATTAAAGAAAGGATCAAGCAAGTACCAAGGTAAGATGCCCTTCAAATGTTTCAACTATGGTAAGGTAGGTCATTTTGAAAATAAATGTCCACACAAGAAACATGATCAAAACTCTGAAGATGAAGAGAAGCACAAATCAAGAAGATTTGATAAGAAGATTCTATGTGTAAACAATGATGACTCCTCAGAAGACACCGATAGTGATTCCTCGTGTGAAGATAAAGTAAATGACTTCTCTCTTATGGCCAAAGAGGATGGTGATAATGAAAGCAAGTTCAGTGATGAGAATGATGAATAAGATGTGGTTGATATGGAAGGAGAACCGATCAGTGCATTGGAAGAGATTGACAGACTCGGAATTAAGAACAGAAAGAAAAAACAATTGTTGATACAGTTTGAGAAAGACAATAAACAGCCCGATGAAGACTACCCTACTGAAAGTGGAATTAGAAGAGGCAAGTAAAATCGAGGATATTCTAAAACATCGGCTATCAGAAAAGAGGGCAAGATCTGAAGCCCTGGAAGAAGAAGTAGTGAAAACTAGGAAAGAGATGGAGAAGTTTCAAGCCTTGTATCATCAGAATCTATCAAGTATCAAAGCCTCAGAAGGATTAGCCACCATTTTGAGTCAGCAAAGGAATCCAAAGATGAAAACTGGTTTGGGTTATGAAGAGGGATCAAGTAGTGGTCAGCCAAGAAACAAAGAACCCATCAAGTTTGTCAAAGCTAATGTCCATGTCAAACCGACAACCAATGACAACAACAAACCTGCAGA
>ML778154.1:1099117-1130099 GCA_009831015.1 Picea engelmannii
GACCCAACTCATTTCGTAATTGGCCCATTTTTCTTGAATCTCCCACTGATGTTCTTGGGCCATTTTCACCCAGTATTCGACTGCCTTTTTTATCTGATCTATGTTGTTGTCCCTTAGCTCTCAAATTCCATGCTTTTTGATGTCTTGACCCTTTTGAACCACACTGATGTAATCAATTATTTTCATTTTTGGGTGGGCCTTCTCATACCATATTACCACATATTTGTAGGTTGCTAGTTCCATAAGGGTGTCTTCTTGGAATTTGGCTATCCCTGTAGTGAAAAGATGTCGTTCATTTGTGAATTTTCCATAGGAGTCTTGGAACTCACTTCTCAAGAACCCCATGGCTTGTGTAGAGTAGTGATAGTATTTCATCAAATGGAACATATGCTCCAACTCCTTTAGCGCAGTGATCAACTCCTCTTTATCTTTCCTTTCTCTATCCAGGGTGGCATCTGTGATCGCCATCTCTGCACCGATAAGCTCAGACATCTTGGCATGCTCTATATTGATCAATTTCTCCTCTGTGGTGATGAGGATCAAAATTTCCAATGTAATCCTCCTCTTCTTAGTGGTTCTCTTCATGAAGGATTTCCTCTTTCGGTCGTAGGTGATTTCTTGTGTATCAGTGAACTCATCAACAAGTTTGGGGATTTGTTGTTCTCCCCAAGTTAAATTATTTCCCAAGCTCCCGACTGTGTATATTTGTTCAAGGTTGGGTTCCTGAACCTCTCCTATTTGTTCAAGGTTGGGTTCCTGAACCAAAATCGAGGAATCAGGGCCGGGTTCGGTACTTACTTGGTAATCGGTTGTTGAAATGTCAATTTCCTGTTGTGGAATTATTTCTTCCTATTCGCCCGATCCTAGCTCATCCCTCGAGATGTCCATTGGGGTTCTTGGTATTTCGAGCATCTTAGTGTCCACGGCACTTTATACCTCATGCTTGCTTTGTGGATGGATCTGAATTCGAGCATCAGGACCTGGGGTGGATGCTCTCTCGGGTTCTTTCTCCTCTAGAATTTTCACTGGAGTGACTAGGGACACCTCTGAAATCTCCTCATCATCGTATATGGTTATTAAATTGAACAAGGTATTTGGTACACTTTTTATCCCTAATGTCCTCACTATCTTGGGTTGGCCCAAAATTTCCCTTGGTGATCTGACCTGTGGTGGTGGAGCTTCAGGGTTTTCTGACCCGGTGATTTCTTCAAGCTGCATTGAATTTAGGCCACTTGGTTCTCCTTGGATTTCGATTGGGTCATAAATGAGGATCCTCATCATTTCTATTAGATCAAATTCATTTTGCAATTGATCAATGATTCTTTGTGCCCCTTCGAGCAAGAGAAATCCCCTTCTTTGTGCCTCTGTTGTCTCTGCCATTCTGATTTCTTCCCTATCTTTGAGGGCCTCTTGGGTTGACTGCTCTATCATTTCCACCTGTTCATCCATGTTCATGGCCTTGAACCTGGCCATATTTGGTTTGGCCATTCTCTGTACCGCCTCATCCCATTCATAGGCACACTCTGTGAATATTTACTCCTTGAATTTATCATGAGCATAGGACCAACAAGATGACACCTACGAAGCATGTTGGAGGACAAGGCCTTTAGGGTCGTGCTTGGGGAATCGGCCTGTCGGAAACCTTAATTCCAGTTGGCTAAGACCTTCTTGTTTTGCTTGAGTAGTATCCTTCACCATATAGAACCCCACATGGAAACCGTATGGTATGAAAGCTCACTTCTTTTTCTTGACTAATGAGGCATTGTAGCCCTACAGGATAGTCTGATAGCAGATTTATCCTACAACGAGTCGGTCTGGAACATGAGAAGGTAGGAGACATGGTGCTCCAATGGCCTCAAACACCCAGATGTAGGTTCATATTTCATCTAAATACTGATGGCCTACCTTTGCTACCATTTTCTTGCCTGCTACAGATAATATTGGGCATTTGTTCTTAAAAATAATAAAATGAATAGGGGTGATCAATTCATCATAGATGAGTGCGTAATATTTCTTGTAAATGTTCTCCCATAGTATGTTGAAGTAGACGTGGATCAGGAGCTCCGCAACATGCCAACTTAAATGCATTCCGATGAATACATTCCTTGCACATATGACATCGAGTAGGTACAGGGTGTAACACACCCACGACGAGACATAAATAAAACAAAAAAATGATTTTCCTTAATTAGTCAAATCCTCCTTCCATGGTCTCTAATATTGGTCAATGGACCTTCAAAATTCTCGATCTAAAGCAGCTCTTTGGTACCCTACTGGAATCTCTAAGGAATCGATCCATAGGTCTTTGCGAGACCTCACCTGTGTAAACTAGCACTATGCACAAGCCGCCTCCACGTGACCACTACTCGTGAGAACAAGCCTAACTAAAAGGGGTGTCATGAAATCACATATCAGGTTCTTATGTGTGAGTCACCTCGACTCTCCTGATCTCTGATCTCCCGACAGGGACCTAACACTTGCTAGCTCCTCCTTCATATGTCCACTGATTGTGACCCAAGGCTCAACCCCAAGCACTTATTGGGACTTCGCATTTCATGAAGTTGGAGGGTCACTCACCTCCCTCCTCCCGATATCTGAAATGTTGATATCTCCTCACCACATAACAATGGTCTTGATTCTTCCAGAATCTGACGGTCCTGATCGCATCAGGATTTCGAATATCGAAACTCCCGATATGATTCACCTTCATTCTCTCGACTCCCAAAATGTTGATTTCTTGATTGGAGAATCCTCTAGGTGCTAGCTCTTCTCTCTAGGATCCTTTGATTGAGATGTTGGGTGATAACCTAGGGCCTAACTACCAAGTTCTTCGGGACTTCATGTTTCGCGTCTCTTGAGGGAAGTTCACTTCTCTTCTCTGAAGTCCGATATGCAAACTCCCTCCAGGATCAAATATATGGCCCACTCTCTCCCTTCAATCGATGGTTGTGATCGTTTCACGAACTCGGATTTCATGAGTTCTCATGACTCCTATCTCTAACCTCCTGAGTTGTGAGTCAGTGAAACGTTGATCTCTCGCTATGCATCCCTTCTCAATGGATGTCTAGGATCCTTTCGTGAACTTGAACTTCACGAGTTTGCTCTCTTGTGCAACTCCAAAATGTTAAATCTCATGCACTTTCCTCTAGATCCAACAACTGTTGGTCCACGTGCTCATATCTAACCATTGAGATCTGATCTCCTCTATGCTCGTTCCTTGTCGTCTGGACTCTGATCTGAGGGTCCATGTGGGTCCCGATAGATCCTTGGATCTACAACCCAGATTGCATCATGATTTCGAGTTTCAAATTTCAAAGGATCCATCCCTTTCATGATGATTATCAAATTTCATCAGACCTACAAAGGATGAAGAAGTCGAGGCACTAATGCCTCCGTTCCTTCCTCAAATCTAACGGCTGTGATAGACCTCATATCTTCCCAAATGGATCTCATCCGTTCAACTTCCAAATGAAAGGATACTCCCTTTCGATACTTGAATTTATTTCTATCCATCCTGAGCTTCGTTAGTTATGAAGGATTTAAGAGTGTTATGCTCTTTCTCCTGGACTTAACACATAGAGGGGTCTTAGGAACAATTATTGTGCTCCCTCATCAAGTCTAGGACTTAAGGGATTATGGGTTTCTTCTTACCTCACCGAGAGCCTATGCATATCTACACTACCTCTCCTGAGCTTAATAGACTTCGTCCTCGAAGGGATTGCAGGATTCAACTTCCACATTCAGGGAAGTACTCACTCGACTCTAGGACGGTGATGAAATTTCCTAGGAAAAATGCCTTCGAGCGATTAAACTTGGGCTCATGGAAATCCAGGCAGAATTATATTCTCTCAAGGAAATGATTTCATATTCATAACTTAATCATTTAATACAGAGAAATAAACCTTTATAAACATGTAAATACTCACATATATCCATTATTTGCAATTCAAAAACATAAGGCAAGAAAAAACTTATCAGAACCAAAGAGTGTGATGAAACTACTAAAAGGGGTTATCGTTTCCACCCAACCATAGGCTCAGTCACTCCTAATGGATTTATCACTGGCCACCCCCAAGATTAATCCACGATGCTTTGAGATTCAATCTCTTACCTCTAGCTCAACGAAAGTCAGGGACAAAGGTTACTGTCCTTCTCCCAGTACAGAAAACAGATTAGGATGAAGGTTACTCTCATTCTCCTAGTTCAATATCTAATTTATGTGATCATAAATCACCATTTCTCCTTCAGTCCTTCCTTGGACTTGAGAGTTTCCTCTCTCGTCTCTACATTTTTCTCCGCAGGTCTCCCTTTGTCCACCATCCTTCCTTTCTTGCCTCCCTTGGTAAGATTGTGTGTGGCTTGAATCCCCTAGTCTGTGGTTAGGTCTGGAAGCCTTACCGATGGGTAGTTTTCCCCACCCTTCATCAACTCTTGAGGAGGCCTTCCCACCTACTAGCCTGACGAGAATTCATTCTTGGTCAGAGGGTTGTTTTGATCTAAGCAAATTAATTCTAGCAATCATGCAACATGTAACCATTTTCTATTAAAATAATCATAATTTACATTCATCGACCTTATACACAAGGTCCATCAAATCAAACATTCACACTTTTAAGTTTTCCATAGTTCCTCGACCCATATAGTTATATTTACAGACTGGGGGAAACAGGGTGTTAAAATTCCCTCCCCCTTAATAGAATCATCATCCTTGATGTTCTATCTATCAACATTATATGTATGTACAGAAGTAAACAAAATCGGATATGCCTGTATCATGGCATCTTCCATTTCCCACGTAAACTCATCTGGGCCAAAGTGTTTCCATTGCACCTTGACCTGTGCAATGGTTCGGTTCCTGTGTGAGGTTTCCTTCCTGTCTAATATGCATTAGGGTTCTGGCAGAAATTCTCCCTTTGGATCCACCTAGATAACAGACCAGTCAATTATATGATTAACATCATGTACATATTTCTTCAATAATGAAACATGAAAAACATTATGTGCCTTTACAGTGGGAGGAAGTGATAGCCTATAGGCTATAGGTCCCACTCTATATAAGACTTCAAAGGGTCCACAATACTGAGGTGCCAACTTGGTAGAGGATCCCATTCTCAGGGAACTCTTCCTAGGTCTAAATCTGAGATAGACACGGTCTCTAGTCTTTAACTCTCTGGGAGTTCTCTTTCTGTCGGCGTAACTTTTTTGTCTATCTTGAGAAATCTTCAGATTTTTTCTTACGTGAACCATTTGTTGTTCTATTTATTTCATCATGTCGGGTCTAGTTTTAATTTTGTCCACTAGATTACTCCATCTGATTGGAATATTTCACTGTCTACCATAGAGGACTTCAAAAGTTCTCATCTTCAAGGATTCTTGATAACTATTGTTGTAGGAAAACTCTACCAATGGTAGGTAGTCTTCCCACTTCTTAGGCTAATGCATTGCATGTATCCTTAGAATGTCTTCTACTATTTGATTCACTCTTTCTGTCTTTCCATCAGTTTGGGGGGTGATAAGTGTTGGGCATGTATTATATTCTTTGCATGTGTGTGTGTGGGTGCGTCAAGTTCAACAACTGCGTCTGATGATCCCTCGCACTAGTGCTATGTTTGTGTCATGTACATCAGGCTCTTTCATAGGGGGGTCGCAAGGGGGGGCAGGTATGCTCCCCATCCCCCCCTTAGTTATGCACAACGTTTAGCAACAAGTGGTAGCCCGGGGCAGTGCCTCGAATTTTTTTTTTTGGCGGTTTTTGTTATTTTTAGCAGATTTGTAAATTAATCCCGGATTAAGGGATTAGGGTTTTGGTATCTACGAAATACCTAAAAACATTGTATATATTGTATGGTGAATACTGAAATTCGATATAATGAATATAAGATAGGTTTTCCTGGTTGAGGGTTTCTGGTATAAAATCTTTGTGTATTTTGTGTATGAGCGATTGATTAATTTTTGTCTTGCTTAAGAATCTATATGCATTGCTTTACTTCACAAGTTTAAAACTTACATGTGGTATCAGAGCTCGTTTTTGGCTTCAGAGGGACGCCTTTGTTGTTGAGGGTTTGGCTCGGTCTTGATAGATCAAGTTTATCTTGGGTCTGTGATAAACCTGGGTTTAGTGGGAGCTTTTGCAATGGAGATTCGAGTAAATAAAGAGGAATGGTGAGCTCATCTAGAATCGAGATAGAGAAGTTCAACGATAAAAAATTTGAGCTATGGAAGCTCAATATGGAGGACCTGCTTGTAGACAAAGAACAATGGATCGTTGTGGATCCTGGTACACAGCCTACTGGTACACCGTCTACTAGCACACAGGCTACTGGTACACAACCTACTAGTACACCAACTACTGGTATGTCGAAGGAAGATTGGGATAACTTGGACATAAGAGAAAGGAGTACTATTTGACTCTGCCTAGTAGATTCAGTGTTGTTGAATGTCTCAGGAGAATCTATAGCCAAGGAACTATGGGATAAGTTAGGGAATTTGTATCAATCAAAGTCCCTGGTAAACAAGTTGTTTCTTCAGAAGAATCTGTATCATCTTAGGATGGAAGATGGAGATTCTGTGATAGAGCATCTAAATGCCTTTAATACTTTGGTAAGTCAACTTGGATGTATTAATATTATGATTGCAGAAGAAGATAAGTGTATTACTTTGTTATGTTCTTTGCCAGACTCTTGGGATAATCTGGTTGTAGCAATAGGTAGTACCACTCAATCTACATTGAAGTATGAGGATGTAGTTGCATCCTTGTTATCTGAAGAGATGAGGTGAAAAAGCATGGATGGTCACATCACAGATGCTTTATTTGTAAGAGGGTGTACCCAAGACAGGAACCTTGGTAAGCCTTCATGATGGAGATCTAAATCTACAGGTAGATCTAAGTCTCCAAGAAAATATTTGAGGAAACGCTGGAAGTGTGGTAAAACAGGGCATTATAAGAAAGATTGCAAGTCTAAGAAGGTTGAAAAACCAAAGGGATTTGATAGTACCTCTTCCATAGAGGGAAAACCTCCACTGAAGAAGGAGGTGATGTTTACCTAGCATCTACAAGTATACATGCAGACCATGATGTATGGTTGATCGAATCAGGTGCGTCATACCATATGACTCCTCATAGGGAGCGGTTCTCTGAATATGAAAAATATGATGGTGGTGATGTATTCCTAGGAGATGACTCGATAGGAAAAATATTGGGACGTGGAGGGGTTAAGTTGATGCTAAACGATGGAAGAATTTTAACTTTCCCTGGGGTTCTACATGTTCCAAAACTAGCCAGGAGCCTAATATCTGTAAGCAAGTTGGGTGATGTAGGAGTGGAAACTGTATTTGAAAAGAACACTTGCAAGATGGTACGAGGAGAAATGGTGTTGATGAGGGGAGTTCATTGTGGAACTCTATACAAGTTGTTGGGAAGAACTTATACTAATGGGTGTAACAGTTCTGTTGTCCTTGAGAAGAAAAATGAAGGATACAAGACCAATATTGTCCTAGAAAAGAAGACCATGATGTGGCATCAAAGACTGGGGCATATTGGAGAAAAGGGCCTTCGAACACTACACAGTAAAGGTATGGTTGAAGGTATGTCTAATTGCACTCTGGATTTTGATTTCTGTGAAAATTGCATATATGGTAAACATAATCGATTAAGATTCCCATCTGGTGCTACAAGAGCAAAGGGGATCTTAGAGTTGATACATAGTGATGTGTTTGGACCTGTTCTTGTTCCATCCCTAGGTAAATCTGTGTATTATGTTTCATTCATAGATGATTTTTCAAGGAACACGTGGATTTATTTTCTTAGAAAGAAATATGAGGTATTTGATAAATTTAAAGAGTTTAAGGCTCTAGTAGAAAATCAGATAGAGAAGAAAATAAAAGTTTTGAGAATAGATAATGGTGGAGAATTCTGCGGAAATGAATTCGAAGAATTCCATAAGAAGTGTGGTATAGCAAGGCAGAAGACTACTCCATACACTCCTCAGCAGAATGGAGTTGCAGAAAGGATGAACATGACACTAATGGAAAAAGCAAGGAGCATGCTCAGCGGTGCCAGGTTAGGACAAAAATTATGGGTAGAGGCAGTGGGTACAACATGTTACCTGGTCAATCGATCACCTTCATCAGCGTTGGATGATAAAATTCCACACGAGGTATGGTCTGGAAAGAAACCCTCTCTTCAACATCTTAGAGTGTTTGGTTTTGATGCTTATGTACATGATATAAAGGAAAATAGAAGTAAGTTGGATAATAAAGCTGAAAAGTCTATCTTTATTGGTTATAAAGATGGTGTGAAAGGTTATAAGCTTTGGAACCCAGAAACCAAGAAAATTGTTTACAGTCGAGATGTTGTTTTCATAGAGGTAAAAGATTTGTCCAAATAGGAATTCCCACCAACGCAAGATGAACCTGAGAAAATAGAGCTTGAGTTGGATGATGCAAAATCTAAATCATCTGAAGAAGAGGAAGTAGAGGAAGAAAAAAAAGAAGAAGAAGAACTTCATGCCCCGGTATTGAGGAGATCAGTGAGAGATAGAAGGCAACCAAAAAGGTATAGTGCACCTAATTTTCATTCCAATTTTGCTTTATCTATTACTAATGATGATCCCAGAACTGTCAGGGAAGCAGTGAATTAAAAGGATAGTAAACTCCGGAAGAAGGCCATGGTTGAAGAAATGGATGCCTTGGATAAGAATGAGGCATGGGATACAGTTGAGATTCCAGCTGGAATAAAATCGGTTGGTAGCAAATGGTTGTTCAAGAAGAAGTTTAATGCACAAGGTAAAGTGGAGAAATACAAATCTCAGTTAGTAGAAAAAGGTTATTCCCAAGTAGAGGGAATTGACTTTAGTGAGATTTTTTCTCCTGTTGCTAAGTTAACTTCTATTAGATTTCTTTTATCTATTGTTGTTGTTTTTTATCTTGAAGTGGAACAAATGGATGTGAAGACAACATTCCTACATGGGGATCTAGAAGAAGAAATATACATGAAGCAGCCATAAGGATTTATAGTGAAGGGAAAGAAAGAGTTGGTATGTAAGCTAAAGAAGTCACTATATGGTCTGAAGCAATCACCTAGGATGTGGTACCAAAAGTTTGACACATACATCCTTGGATTGGGATTTGTAAGAAGCAGGGTTGATCACTATGTATATTGCAAGAAGGTTGGTAATCACTTCATTTATGTAGTGTTGTATGTTGATGACATGTTGTTGGTAGGAAATAACATGGATGTTATCAAGGAGGTGAAATCGCAGCTATCCTCCAATTTTGACATGAAGGATCTCGGTGCTGCTAACTTCATTCTGGGAATGGAGACTAAAAGAGACCGTGCAAACATGAATCTCTAGTTGAATCAAAGAAAATATGTTGAGACGATATTGCAGAGGTTTAATATGCATGGAAGTAAACCGATCAAGGTTCCTATTCCTATAGGTGTAAATTTATCTATAGATCAGTGTCCCAAGACATATGAAGAAGAAGAGGACATGCCCCATGTTCCATATGCCAGTGCAGTTGGCAATTTGATGTATGCAATGGTTTGTACTAGATCAGACATTGCACATGCAGTGGGAGTTTTGAGTAGGTATATGTCAAAACCAGGGAAGGAGCATTGGATAGTAGTAAAGAGGGCCTTCAGGTATCTTCGTGGCACCACCAGTTATGGGTTTTTCTACCAAGGAAGACCAGGATTGGACAAAGTGGTGGACATACATGGCTTTGTTGATGCAGACTGGGTTGGAGATTTGGATCGCAGAAGATCTACAAGTCGCTATGTGTTTATCCTATTTGGAGGAGAAATTAGTTGGATGAGAAAAAGACAAGTTTTAGTGGCACTCTCAACTACAGAAGATGAATACATGGAAACCACTCATGCAAGCAAGGAAGTAGTATGGTTACAAAGATTGTGTTAGGGTATTGGGTTGGCACAACAAGCAGTGAGATTAGATTGTGATAGTCATAGTGAAATATTCTTGGCAAAGAATCCAAATTATCATTCGAAGACAAAGCATATTGATGTTCAGTATCACTTTGTGAGAGACATGGTTGAGGAAAAGAAGGTGTTGCTGGAAAAGGTTAACACTTTGAAGAATGTTGCAGATTCATTGACAAAGTTTGTGAGCACATAAAAGTTCTCCTGGTGTAGAGTAACAATGGGCATTGCTGCCCTAGATTGTTGACTATATAATCCCCTAGGCCCCTGGACCCCTGCATGCAAAGAAAACAACAAGTGAGAGAATGTTGGGTATGTGTTATATTCTTTGCATGTGTGTGTGGGCGCGTCAGGTTCGAAAACTGCGTCTGATGATCCCTCGCACTAGTGCTTTGCTTGTGTCGTGTGCACTGGAAGTTTTCCTAGGGGGGTCCCAGGGGGGGGGAAGGTATGCCCCCCTAGTTACATGCAACGTTCAACAATAGGCGATAGCCCGGGGCAATGCCCCAATATTTTTTTTTGGGGCGGTTTTTGCTATTTTTAGCGGATTTGTAAATTAATCCCGGATTAAGGGATTAGGGTTTTGGTATCTACGGAATACCTAAAAACATTGTATATGTTGTATGGTGAATGGTGAAATTTGATATAATGAATATAAGAAAGTTTTTCCCGGTTGAGTATTTCCGGTATAAAATCTTTGTGTACTCTGTGTATGAGCGATTGATTAATTTCTATCTTGCTTAAGAATCTATATGCATTGTTTTACTTCGCAGGTTTAAAACTTACAATAAGCTATGTTGAATAACAATTTTTTCTCCAAATTGGCCATTAGGGATTTCCAAAAACTTGAAGTGAATTTGGTATCTCGGTCAAATACAATTTCCTTGGGCATTCCATGCAGTGTGAATATCTCCTTCATGAAGATGTTGGCAATATCTATTGCCTTGCAAGTTGACTTGTCAGGGATGAAATGAGAAGAATTTCTCAGCTTATCCACCACAACCATGATGGCATCATTTTTCTTGGTCGACCTTGTTAGTCCAGTGATGAAATCCATGGAGATGGTTTCCCATTTCCATTTTGGGATTGGTAGGAGCTGTAACAATCCTGCTGGATGTCAGTGTTCCGCCTTAACTTGTCAACACTTTAGGCACTTAGATAGATAATTAGCTATGTATTTCTTCAACCCAATCCAATAAAATTGTTTCCTAGTGGCCATGATCATCTTCAGATATTGTGGGTGACCCGTATATGGTCTCTTATGTAGTTAATCCATTATGAACCTCTTCAAGTTGTCATAGTTCGGAATATACAATCTATTTTTGTAAGACAACAACCCTTCCTTGAGCATCTGGTATCCTTCATACTTCAGCCCTGTAGGCTCTTGTCTTATATATGAGGTCACGGTCTTGAAAAATTCATCTTTCTCTTGTGATTTTTTTACTCTTTCCCTGACATCTGTTTCACAGGTGCTTAATGCTTCCAGATGAATCATTTTTATACTTCTTATAAGGGCATCAACCACTCTATTTTCCTTTCCTTTTATGTGTTTGATTTCGAAATCGAATTCACTTAAGAGAGCCATCCACCTAGCTTCCATGGCATTGAGTTTTGGTTGATCAAACATGTGTCTCAATCCACAATGATCTGTCATAAGCACAAATATTCTACCCAAGAGGTAGTGCCTCTAAATTTTTAAATCATGTACTATGGAAACCAATTCTAGGTCATGGGTCACATAATTGATCTCATGCTTATTTAATTTCCTGGACGTGTAGAAAATTACACCTCCCTCTTGCATAAGGACTCCATCGAGTCCTTCCTTGTAGGCATCTATACACACAAGGAAATCATCATCCAGGTCTGTAATCTCTAGCACGGGTGCATGGGTCAGGAGGTATTTCAGTTCCTAAAATCTTTCTTCACATTTTGATGTCCAAATGAATTTAATCCCCTTTTTCTGAAGGCAGTGATTGGACAACCAATCTTGGAAAACTCTTTTATGAACCTTCTATAGTATCCTGCTAAGCCCATGAAGGACCTAATATTGAATACATATTTCGAGGTAGGCCATTCCATAATGGATCTAATCTTGTCGAGGTCTACTGCCACCCCTTCCTTAGATATGACATGGCCTAAGTAATGGACTTGCTTCTGAAAGAAATCGCACTTGCTAAACTTAGTGTAGATCTTATCCTCTCTTAGTACTTGAAGTATGAGTCTAAGATGTTATTCATGATCCTCCCTATTCTTGGAGTATATTAGGATATCATCAATGAAAACCAACACAAATTTTTCCAAGAATTTGTTGAGTACATTATTCATCAAGCACATAAAAGTGGTGAGGGCCTTCGTTAACCCAAACGGCACCACCACGAATTCATAGTGATGATACCTCGTCCTAAAGGTTGTTTTGTGGATGTCTTCATCCTTAATTTGGACTTGATGGTAGCTAGACCTTAGATCTATCTTCTAGAATATGGATGCACCTCCCAATTGGTAGAATAGGTCATCAATTCTTGGTAAGGGGTACTTGTTCTTTATGGTTGCCTTATTGAGTTGTCTATAATCTATGCATAGTCAGAGTGTGCCATCTTTCTTTTTCACAAGAAAGATGGGCACTCCCCATGGAGACACACTGGGTCAGATGTATCCTTTTTCCATCATCTCCTTTAGTTGTATCTTGAGCTCAACTAGTGCTGGCGTGCTCATTCTGTATGGCGTTCTAGATGTTGGTACCACTTCCAGTGTAAGTTCTATCGAGAAGTCAATATCCCTTCTCAGAGGTAGAGTTGGTACTTCTTATAGGAATATGTCCTTGTATTCTCCTAATATGGGGTGGTCCTCTAGGTGTGGTTTATGTTTGTCAACAAATTCCAGTACATGTATGGCATATAAGGAACACCCCTTTCTGCAATACTTTTTCATTTGAAGGGCTGATATTTGTCTCACTGATACAGGCTTTTGAATTCCTTGGAGGGTCATTTTTCTCCCTTCTTCACTTACACATTCTAAAGTTTTTTGAAAAAAGTCCAATTTAGTTTTATAAGCAGCCAACCAATCCATACCAATCAATAGATCATAAGATCCCAGGGGAAGTATGTTAAGGGTCACTTGTGTGGGAAATCCACCCATGATGAATTGACAGGCGGGTATGAACTCTGCCACCTTTCATTTGGTCCATGTGGCTAATTGCACCAACCATGGTTTAACATATCTAATTGGTTTAACTCATCAATAGTCAAAGGGTCCACATAACTCAAATTAGAAACTTGGTCAATTAAAATAGAAACTAGATGGTCGGTGATCATACATTCTAGCTCCACTACTGAAGCTTGGTGGTCAGCTTGATTATTGTCCAAGGTTGCATAGATTCGTGGCATGATCCTAGCCACATTGCTGATGATGGTACTTTTTTGGATAGTGTAGACTCTCTTACTTTGTTGTTGTCTGTGTGGGTAGTCCCTCAATCGATGATCTTCTCCACAACCCCGACATTTTAATGGTTCCTTCTTTAGGTTATCGAGCTTTTATGGGACTGCCTTAAAAGGTTTATTCCAACTTTGAGAGGGGAAATTTTTCTAGTATACACTTCTAGTAGGAATGCCCCTTCTATAATATTTTCCATATTTCTTGAATCTTGAGGATTTAAACCCTTTCTTATGGAATCCCGAACTACTCCTAGTCTTCCATTCCTCATGAGGTCTTGTCTTACTCCCAAAATGTTCATAGAAATACCTCGTCTTCTAGATAGTTTCTTATAAGGTATTTGGTTCGTTGAACTCAATCCTGTCCCGCTAGGTCTGAGGTAATACATTAATGAACTGCTGCATTTTTACCTTTTCATATTTTATGTAGGGTACATACCTCAGTAGTTCAAGGAATTTATTAACAAATTCATCTATGGTGAGATGCCCCAGCATGAGTTCATAGAATTCCTTAGTCTTCCCATCCATGTATTTCTCTAACAGATACTTCTTCTTGAAGTATTTCTCAAACTGTTTCCATGACAAGTCCTTCTCATGGACTCCTTTCACAGTCCTAAGGTCCTCCCACCAAATGGAAGCCTTTCCATTCAGGTTAAATATGGCTATTCGAGCCTTCAAGTTTTCAGAGTAGTCATGGACTCTAACGTATTTCTTTAACCCAAGTAGCCAAAATTCAGCCTCTTCTCCCTTCCTAATATCTCCATCGAAGGAGGGTGGTTTGGATTTCTTGAATTCTTCAGGAATATGATTTTTGGAATGCTTCTACTTCTTTCCTTTCCTTTGAGAATGTGAGCTTGTTCTACTACTAGAAGATCCTTTGGATTTTCTATCTTCTTTTATAGAGGACTCTAATGATAAGTGTCCAGGTTGGACCTTCTTCGAGGTGTTTCTCCTAGTATGGTCACTTATGGAGTCATGTTTTCGAATCTCAGGAAGACTTTGGCTTCTCGCCTTATGTTTTCAGTCCACATGACTAGTTGTGGGTTCATGTTGTAGTTTCCTCTGTATGTCGGACAAGCTCTGCAGCAAGACTGCGTTAATTTTTGTTTGTTTTTCTTTCTCCTTTATAAATCTCTCGTTGTCATCCTTGCAACGTTTTAATTCAGCCCTGAGGCTCCTTACAGTTTCAGCCATATCTGGAGGGGTTTCCACTACCCTCCTTTCATTAGACTATTCATCTCTATTGTGGGAGCCATCCCACACTTCATGACACATCACCATCCTTTAGTCTTGAAGTTTTCCACATGATTTACTGACTGCTCGAGTGTTGAAAAAAACCCTTACTATTTTCTAATAGTATACTAGTTCATGAACAATACATGGTTCAATTTCTTAAATGCATACACACAGTAGAAAGTTTCATTCTTTTCTTTAATAACATTTTTAATCAAACTTTTTAACAAATAGGTAAGGTAGAGTATCACTCTTTTGAAAGTACTCTAAATAGAGTTTTTAAGAAACTTTTTCATGATCCCAAGCAGGCCAAGTGTTGTAACCATGCTCTGATACCAATTTGTAACACACCCATGATGGAGCATAAATAAATAAATAAAATTATTTTCCTTAATTATTCAAATCTTCCATCCATAGTCTCTAATCCTGGTCAATGGACCTTCAAAATTCTTGAGATGAAGCAACTCTTCGGTACCATACTGGAATCTCTAAGGAATCGATCCATGGGTCTTTGCGAGACATCACATGTGCAAACTAGCACCAGGCACAAGCCCCCTCCATGTGATCACTACCCATGATCACAAGCCTAACTAAAAGGTCATGAAATCATGTATTGGGTCCTTTCATGTGGGTCACCTCGACTCTCTCGATCTATGATATCCCGATAGGGACCTAACACTTGCTAGATCCTCCTTCATATGACCACTAGCTGTGACCCAAGGCTCAACCTCAAGTGCTTATCGGGATTTCACATTTCGCAAAGTTGCAGGGTCACTCACCTCCCTTATCCCGATATCTAAAATGTCGACATCTCCTCACCACAAATCAATGGTCTTGATTCTTCCACGATTTGAAGGTCCAGATCATGTCAGGATTTTGCATATCGAAACTCCCGATATGATTCACCTCTGTTCTCCCAACTCCTAAAATATCGATTTACTGATCGAATAATCATCTAGGCACTAGCTCCTATCGTTGGTCTCCTTTGATTGAGACATTGGGTGATAACCTGGGGCCCAAGTACTGAGGGATTTGGGACTTTGTGTTTCACGTCTCCCGAGGGAAGTTCACTTCTCCTCTCTGAAGTTCGATATATGAACTCCCTTCAGGGCCAAATATACGACCCACACTCTCCCTTCGATCGATGATTGTGATACTTTTGCAAACTCAGACTTCACGAGTTCTCATGACTCCTATCTATGACCTCCCAAGTTGTGAGTCAACAAAATGCAGATATCTCACCACACATCCCTTCTCAATGGACGGTTAGGATCCTTTTGTGAACTCAAACTTCATGATTTCTCTCTCTTGTGCAACTCCAAAAAGGTTAAATCTCATGCACTTTCCTCTAGATCCAACAGTTGTTGATCCACACAATCATGTCTAAATACTGAGATATGATCTCCTCTATGATCATTCCTCATCATCTGGACTCTGATCTAACGGTCCAGGCAGGTCCTGATAGATCCTTTGATCTACGACCTAGATTACATCGTGATTTCAGGTTTCATAGTTCAAAGGATCCATCCCTTTCAAGATGGTTATCAACATTGATTGGAACTAAGAAGGATGAATAAGTTGAGGCACTAATGCATGTGTTCCTTCCTCAAATCTAACAACCGTGATAGACCTCAAATATTCTCGAATGGATCTCATTCGTTCAACTTCCAAACGAAAGGATACTCCCTTTCAATAGTTGAATTTCTCGCTATCCCTCCTCATCTTCGCCATTTATGAAGGATTTAAGAGCGTTATTCTCTTTCTCCTGGAATTAACACATAGAGGGGTCTTCATCACAACTATTAATCTCCTTCATCGAGTCTAGGACTTAAGTGGTTATGGGTTTCTTCTTACCTCACCGAGAGCCTGTGCATATCTACACCACCTCTCCTGATCTTAATAGACTTCGTCCTCGTAGGGATTGTGGGATTCAACTTTCGCATTCAGGGAAGTACTCACTCGACTCTAGAATGGTGATGAAATTCCCTGGGGAAAATGCCTTCGAGCGATTAAACCGAGGAACATCGAAATCCAAGAGAAATTATAGCCTATCAAGGAAAAAAACTCATATTCATAACTTAATCATTTCATACAGAGAAAGAAACCTTCCTAAACATGTAAATACTTGCATACATCCATTATTTGCAATTCAAAAACATAAGACAAGAAAACACTTATCAGAACCAAAGAGTGTGATGCAACTACTAAAAGGGTGCTCATTTCCACCCAACCATAGGCTCATTCACTCCCAATGGATTTATCACTGGCCACCCTCGAGCTTAAGCCACGATGATTTGAGATTCAATCTCTTACTTCCATCTTGATGGAAGTCAAGGACAAAGGTTACTCTCCTTCTCCCAATACATAAAATAGATCAGGACGAAGGTTACTCTCCATCTCTTGGTTTAATCTCTAATTTTTTTGAACAGATATCACTATTACTCCATTCCTGTTGATGGGCATATATGACACACTGTCACCTGGAAGAATAGATCCAGATAGGGATTGTCTAATTAACCGAAGTCGTTTGGTGTAATCTATTATGATGGGTTTTATGGCTCTGTTAGCCAACTAGAGTCCTAAAATAAAGAAAATAAATAAACTAAATAATAATAAAACTATAATAATATATATACTTTAATATAATTATTTAAAAATATATTAAACAGAAAGATAGATATGAACGTGTCATTATGAACAGAGTAATTACAGATTGCAGGTTTTAGAGGATGCCTTGCAAAAATCAATGTTTGGTAACTGTTTTCAAAGGTAGATAAAGAAAGCACAAATTTTTGTATTTTTTGTTTTATAATCCAAGATCTAAAAAAAACTTAAAAAGAAACTAATTAAAACATGATTTGAAACAAGGACTGCCTAATGTTCAAAGCCAATTTAAACTTTCTTGTTTCGCTGATAGACAAACTAATAACATAAATTAAATGCAAATAAAGCTAACCCGATATTAGTTTCATACTGTGTCTATGTCTCTGTGTGATCCACAACCCCTGTTGTCTCGCCTATAAGAGAAATCTATGATAGGTTTGCACTAATTCCTCCCGAATAAACTCTAGGTGTTTATTGATAGCTAGGATATAAGAACAAAAAAGTACACATGTATGTCCAATGATATTATAATTATGAATGATTACAGAAACAAAAATATTAATGTAAATCATTCATTTTATCAATCAATTAAACATCAGACATAAATCATGATATTACAATTGATATAAATGATCACAATGATAATTTATGAAACAAGTTATAGACAAAATTTAAAAGCATTCAATAATACGAAATATCATACGCTAAAGAAGCTAAAGTTGTGTAACATATCAATATCTCATAATATAAAAGTCAAAACATAGATGGAACAATGTCATAGTGGTCTAATGCCAAAATGCGAAACACTTGTCCATATAGTTCTGAGGATTACATGCCTATAACCTGTTCCATCCAAAGATGTCTTTTACTTACAAAATGAACAATATTTAAAGTGACTTGAGATCGCATTCTCCTATCTCACAGGATAGGATAGCATCTCCTAAAATAAAAAATATTAAAAAAATAGTGAACTGGGAGCCACTTATAACAGAGTTGGTTTTAATCAAAGATAGATCAAAGTTTTTACAAAAAAACAGAAAAAGAAACTACTAATCTTTCAGATGCATAATAAAATCTATTTCTTCCAGATGATCAATAACATAACCTACTATTTCCTAAGAAGAAAAACAAATTTAACAAGTTAGAAAATTACTCATAACTAATTTCTAATTTTTATTAAAAGAGACTTGCCTATAGAATCGAAGATTTTGTAGCTAGTCTTAATTTAGCAAATAAAACCATATTTTAAATCAAATTATTTCTAAATAGACAAGAATAAAATAAGAATGAAAAATTGTTTTTACCATTTTAAAAATTGACTAAAGATGGGTTGGGTAGTTCATAATTTATTATCGCCTTGACACTGGTTGCATTTTTTATTACTATGTTTCCTGATCTCTTAATGTGTTTAACTTTCTTCTCTGCGTGTGCCTTGAGGTCATGATTTTATTGCCTCAACGAATCATTCTGAGCAGTAAGTGATTTAATTCGAGCATGAAGGACATGGATGTTGGTGTAATACCACTTGATTCAATGGAAACAAACATCACACTGTATAGGTGATATGGTAGGTCGATGAAGTGCGCAGTAAAATAGAGGTGTATCGAGCTTACCTACTATTTTCTTCTGTTCAAGCCTAATACCAGAGAATTCATCTTTACCTTTGAGGCACGATGGAAAATTTGAAACAAAATCATATGGTTTAGTAGGATCGGTAATTTCCTTCCCGGATCTCTGAAATTCCAGATCTTCCAAAAATAGAAAATCTTCGATCTTAGGATCTGAGAACTCATCGATCTCGATTGGACCAATTGAGCTTAGATGAGTTTCGGATCCGTTCCTTAGCTTCCTTGAAACTTGGCGACCTGCCCTTTTATTCTTGAACCCTAAGTCTGTGCATTTCTTTTTCATTCCTTTGCGAGTTTTCTCAACATATGGATTAATAATGTTCATGCTAGCATCGATTTTAGGTACAAGAGGGTCAATTACTTTGAATTCAATAGTCTCTTGATCAGAAAATCCTGTAGATGGAGAATTACTCAACATCCCTATGTCTATAGGGTTTCTGTAGGTAAAGTATGGTCTATCGATTGAAATACCAAGCTGGGCTTTAATCAGTGGCTCATCTAAGTGAGGGTTTACTGTAGGAACAGTCTAGGAAAAACCATTCCTCATTAAAAAACCCTCCTAACTGTCACCTATGGTTGATAAATGATGCATCAACAATATCTTAACCAATCTGTGATGACAAAGGCTTGAATCAATACCCTATTTTTTATATCTTTTGGACATTTTATAGAGACTTCTCAACAAGTAAAATGACATATTTAAATCGAAATCAATGAACTACATGAGTAGACGAATATGGTAGAGGAATACTAATCTGTATCGACCCTCACATGTCATGAATTGATTAAGAATCAACAACAAGCTATGCCACCTAGGTTTAACCAGGGAGATAGAAATACCTTTTTCACAACAGTTGATCTTTCAGAATATCATGAAGAGGCTCCATGATAATCCTTCGATTCGGGCATTTTTGAACCATTTTTCACCCTTCAATAGAATCCCTACTGCTTCACTTACAAACCCCTCAGTTAACTCTAACTGTGTGTCCCCAATTTTTTCTCTGCAACCATCAAAGGTTTGCGTGAAATCCTTCACCACCTGAAGGTTACAGCCTTCAAATATTTTAAGGAAAACATCACAGTTTTGGCTTTTAAGATCCTCAATTGCATCATCGTGAGAAAGTAGAGCCTAGCATCCATTTGTCTCCAGGCGAATGATAGGCGCCATGATAAATATAACTAGAAGGAAACAGGGATGACTCAGGATAGTTTTAGTTTCAAATCGTGGGAGCAAGAGGAACAAGTTTGAATGAAGAGTGGAGATATGAAAATAACATAACCTATGTATTATCATAACTTGAATAGTGGTAGTGAAAACCAGGGGTTCAAACACAGTCCTTACCATACCCTGTAATGAGAACCAAACATACAGAGTACTGAAACCCAATGCAAGTAATGAATGGCTCATTAATACGTTAATCCAACAAGGTGAGGTGAGGACACAAGTACAACAGGTGCACATTCATTTGTATGACTGTTGGTACGACCCTTGAATTCATGACAGGACTATCAAACAAATATCAAAGGCTCTTTGCAAATTGAAAACTATCAAACCATTGAAACAATAATCATATTAACACAAAATTGGGTCTAACAACTATTTTATAAAATCTACAATTCAATTTCATATGAATGGTTTGTTAAACAATATACCTAAGGCATAAAATCACTAAAACAACAAGCCAAGTTTTATGTTTAATTCATGCTTGTAGTCATGAATTAAAATAAAACAGTCGAAAAATCGAAATAGTAAAAATTAATGAAGTAGGCTTTGACCCAATCAGTCATAATAAACTCATAAAAGTGTTTATATATGGGGTGATGGAAGCTACAAAAAATGTAATACCTTTTGATCATGTTTAAAAAATCAAAATCATGTGTGGCTGCCAACAAGTCCTTCCTCAGACCCGAGAGTTTCCTCTCTCATCTCTGCATTTTTCTCCGCAGGTCTCCCTCTATCCACCATGCTTCCTTTCTTTCCTCCCTCGGTAATATTTTGTGTGGATAAAATCCCCCAGTCTTTGGTCAGGTATGAAAGCCTTACCAATGATCAGTCTTCCCCATCCCTCATTAAATCTTGAGGAGGCCTTCCCACCTACCATCCCGACAGGAATTCATTCCTGGTCAGAGGGTTATTTTGATCTGAGAAAATTAATTCCAGCATGGTACTAGTTCAGTGGAGGTTAACGCAACCATTCTTGGTCCCCTCCACCACCTTTCACAATATTTCGTGGTCTCTCTCTTAGCACATCCCCTCTTTCAGCAATCATGCAACACGTAACCATTTTCTATTAAAATAATTAGAATTTACATTCATCAACCTTCTACACAAGGTCCATCAAATCAAATATTCACACTTTAAAGTTTGCCATATTTACTTCACCCATATAGTTATATTTACAGAATGGGGGAAATAGGGTGTTACATAGGGCCATGTAGAAAGTGGGTGCCTCCACTTCTTTCGGTGTCTGATCCTTTTGTACAAAGATGCTTAATTGTTTTGAGATTATCTCTCCCCATTTGAATATGCTCATGTAGATTGCCATTGTGTATGCTGACGACATCCATGCTTCCAAGAACTTGGAGCAGTCCTTTTCTCCATATAGCTGATAGATGAGAGCCATCAAATAGATGTATGGCTCCCTTAGGTTAATCATCCCATACCAGCCATTGCTCCAGTTAGTGAAATTATTTTCCTCCTTCCACCATGAGGCCATCAACTGGCTGGTGTCATGGAATTCATATAAATTTGCCATGAAGTCCATGTTGAGCCACTCCTTTGGGTCCCTGAGCTTGTTGTATTTCTAGACTTCTGTCGGGAGGAAAACTCTGACACACCCACCATTCTCATCCTTGATCAAACACTTATGCTCATCTGTATGGTCGATTACCCATTTTAGAACCTCTATGCAAAGGAAAATCAGGGTTATGCTTTCCACCATGTGTAAATACGACCGTCAGATGTTTGGGAGCACCTGGTCATCGAGCGCCCTTACATTTGGGTCGTTGTGTGGGATAAACTCTAGGTATTCCTCTTGACTAATTATTTTGAAGAGGTCCCCCCACTATGGGAGCATTACCTTGTATCTGGTTCTTTATTTTGTATCACCGAAGGTCGGAGGCTGGACAAAATATTTCTTTGTTGATGTTTTAATGATAGGCTCCACCCTGGGAGCATACTCCAACTGCCTCACTGTCCCTAGAGAATAACCTTCTACTACTTCATATTCTTTTAGCTTGGAATCCCTCGGTGAGCGTTTGGTGGTTGGCTTTCTCATAGGCATATTTCCTCTGCAGCTTGTTAAACCTAGTTTTGATAATTGGAGGGTCAGTGCAGTCTCGAGATGCTCGCTTTTCTCCTTTGGATTCTCTAGAATTCAACTTGTGCACATAATGAATTGGTTCAAAAAACATTCTAGAGATTTAATTAGGGATGAACTTACCTTGTCACATCAGCCATTCAATTTGGGTTATGAGTGTAATTTCATTAAATCTGCTAAAAAATCTTCAAAGATGTTTAAACATAAATTCATCATGGGTTGACAACACGGGCGCGGGTGGTAATGTGGTCTATCGACGATTTCAAATTGTTGTTGTTTAATCGACGCATGAGGTAGCAACAAATGTGAGATCAGGAATTAACTCATCTATTAAATGTCCAAATCTGATCGTATCTTATGCCGCAAACAACCCATCATTCCGCTCTTTCAGTTGGTGGATTGGGGGTCGGGATTGTGCTTCAAACATTTTCGTTGATATCTTCTTGAAAAATATTCGATGCCGATTGATCTTGCCATAAAAATATGACATGGAAAATATGACTAGGAGGTATGACTGGGAACTGAGGGAACCTTAATATAAATCAGGACAAAACTAGGCCGTACACCCCCTTACGTGGTAAAGACACATGGAATTTGAGACCGGTGACTTCATTTTCTCATGTTAATCGAAATTGAGACTTTCTTTAAGCTCTACGTTCTAAAATCTAATCCTATCTTTTCGACATCGAAAAGTATCAAGGATCATATCAATAGGCAATAAACCTACCCAAGCACTCTTAGATCAACTCTCTTTGAAAAAGTCTCGATGCATAAAATGCATCGGGGATCGATGATCGACGATATGCTTTTTGCAGACAAAAATGATTGTTTTAACTTTTCTGGATTTCCCCCACCCCGATAAAGTGCATCGGTCATCAACTATCAGAGATTTATTTAAGTCCTTTGTTAACGTCTATCCTTCCGGTATTTTTCCAGTGCCGAAGGGGATCAATTATCTCTTGAAACTTTGTGCGAATAACTTACGTGAACCAACCCCTCCTTCTACCGACGTTGATTGGAGATTCACACTCAACAACTATTGTAACTGTGTGTTTCCTTTAATTGCTTGAATTTTTTCCGACGCCAAACCTGAGCACGTTAGGTGCAGTGTTAGATGTCGATTCTCAATTCAGGTGTTAAGTTCTTATAGACATGGGGTTTCAAAAAATTACTTGATGATAAGAGTCATGAAAACAGCACAAAGATAAACCATTTCCCAAAGTGAAATTGATTCAGACAATGAAGAAAACAAGTGGTACCCAAAAAGTGATAAAATTTCATAAGGATTTTTAGGGTGTGTTGAGTGCTCAACACCTACTTCTTCAGTGAGGAATTTGCAAATAAAACCTCCTATTTATTTTGTTTAAATTTCTTCTTGATTTCGACAACATATCGATAGGTCACGCGCAGTGATGAGATGTCCATAAAATCCATTTATTTCTATATGTATCTATGCATACCACCATGGTACGTGGGAGCTAGATGTCATTCAAAGTATTTGATATCGATATTGGTGCGCAAGTTATGGAAGACATTTGTGAATTATGGAACTATCTGGTCCCTTTCTTGTTGCAGTGTGGTCCATCTCGTATACGAATGTATCTCGTATATGCAACGTTGTCCATCTGGTCCCTTTATTTGATTCCAACATGGCAGTCTCATTCCTTAATAGATTCCATGAAAGAACCCCAAGTGGGTACGACCACAAACATTGCATATTCCTTTGTGGCATTTTTCTCATAGTAAGTATCCCACCAATCCTTGACATGGGGGACAACCTTAAGGAGTGCAAAGGTAATATTTTATCTATCATAAAAATTATGGACATAAAAGTATCCTTCTAGCATATTTAACCATTTATGTGGAGCATCCACATATATTTGACCTTCAAATACAAGAATATAAATACTCACTTGTTCCTTGAAGGGGGAAGTGCCTCCAAATTGGTCGCTCGATGAAGATACTTCGGCTATTGGCAAGCATTAAAGGATATGGGAAAAATTATCCATCATCTTGTTCCTTTTTTGCGTGAGGGATTCCTTGAGAAACAGTTTAATAAGATCTCTAACTCTCTCTCATTTCTTCTTCCATGGGAGTCCATTGGTGTTAGCGAGGATGTCCCTGCAAAGGCTCAAATAGTTTGAGTCTCAACTTCTTTTACCATAACCTTGTTGGGGACATGCACATAGAAATAGATAAAGAGTAGATTGATATAATACCACTGATACGGAGTCTGTTATAACCCTAAATTTCTCAATGCATCCATACATGGTCTTGGCCCTCTTACTTGCATTTTTGGCCAAAGCACCACTAAGTAGCTCTTCTTAAAAAACCATTTTTTAGAAGATGTACGTGCCCTATACCATTACTTCCCATGTACATATTATTTTTTCACCACTAAAACACACGTACATATGCATTTTACACCATTATATCTTGCGTATACTTGCAAAAGTTGCAAAAAATAAAAGTTGCAAGGAATTCATTGAAATTTACGGGCTATTGGTAGTTTACCAACTAATCCACCTCCTATAGCCCATCACCCAACCAGATAACCATCCTTTTGACATATAAAAGGAGGTTTTGGGGTCTCATTTTACATCGAAGGATAAGAACAATGAAACTATGCCCAATTTCACTTCCCCACCTTGCCGAAGATATTGCTTCCTTTTGTGAGAAATTGCCTTAGCATTCCCTCATTAGCCCCTTATTCCTCCATTTAACCCATTCACTTCCATATAAGAGATTAGAAGGTTGAGAGAAGAATTTGATACAAGGTGCACTTGGAGATTGGTGGAGAGGAGCCCGGACCAGGTTTGCAGAACGGTGGTTGACTTTGATTGTAAAGGTATAATCTTTGTGTTATTAATAAAATAATTACATTTTCTTGTCCTAAATGATGGTGTCTTGAACACTTTTATTGATTTATGATTGACATTCTAATATCTAACCCTAACTTATATATGGAATAACATGTTTGTAGTTTTTTGTTTGACAATCTTTGGATGCAAGTTAGCCCTGGGAGGAGGTGTGCAGTCAGTGGAACTTCCAAGTGCAAGGAGGTCATCACCAGACATGGGATTATAGGTATAGTTACATGATCTCCTTTTTCTTTGCTTTCTTTATATTAGTTTTGGTATGTTTGGGGTAGTATAGAGAATTAATTATCTTTTAGACAGTTAATCGATCTGCCTACATTTTGAACCCTGGTGTAGTTAAAGGGGGGTTTTCTCGCTAGAAGAATCGGTGACCATACTGGGGATGCCTCTAGGGTTTTTAGGGGATTTTGGGTTGTTTGATTGGTTTGTTTTCCTTTCAAGTTTTTGTCGATTTTTTTGAGTCTATCAAAGGATTATGGTCACCTTCATGTGTAGCTAACAAGAACCATACTGTAGCTAATTAAACTAAAAACCATAGTAATTGAAAATAGCATTGGAACCATGAAAGAAGAGAACCTGATCAGTCAGGATTGCCGCCAAAGACGAAGGGCTGCGTGCAGGTAGGACACTGGCGGCGAGGAGTGGCCTTTGAGTAGGCTGCGTAAAGCATGTCCAGTCTTTGGCTGAGTCTCATAGCACTGAAATCCTGGTCCTCCACAAGGTTGCACATTTCGAAGATTAGCTCGAGATGTTCCGGATGCAGCAGCTGCGGTGAGGGAGGCGGACTTCTCTCCAGCTCCGGTGCGTCTTGGCTCGGCTTATTTTCTTTTCTCGACAATGTTCCTTGATCCTGCACCCCCGTGGTGTTGTCCGGGGTCTCCTCCATGACTATGCAGACCAGATAGATGACAGTCGGATCAGTAGAGGGTTGCGGGAGGATGCTCGGAGTGTGGGGAGATGGTGAACCCCCGAGGCACATTGGAGGATCCCGGTCATCAAGGATGTTGGGCCATGGTTCCTCCTCCACAAGCGTTCCAGGCGACGAAAGTGTTGTGGCTGGGGTGGCTCTACGCTTCCTCCAGACCACGCGAATTGCTTGGACAAATCTTTGGTGTCGCTTCCTCCGAGAAGCAGCTGCGTACCAGCGGGCTCCTCGCCTTGGTCGTCCCCGGATTCGTGGCATGATAAGCGTGAAGGAGGAGCCTCTTGCTCTGTAAGGTGGCGAATTCACATTGAAACCACGAGAATTATCCCAACTCTTGCCGTTGTATGATACATAAACCAGGAGAGAGAGAGCCATTAACACCGAGAGCTTAGTGCTCTAGCGTTCCGTCTCTTTTTTGCATGCGAAGAGATCCATCATCCTTCAAAAGTTACGGAGGCAAAGCCTGTATTAACTTCTCACATCCCAGAGGGAGGCCTCCATTAATGACCCATCTAATACCGCCTCCACGTGCTCGGGCTGCTCCTCCACATGCCTCATATGCACTCGTGGCACCCCATCCGGGGGTAGGAAATCCTTGTCGGCTAGATGTTGGAAATGTTGTGGAATGTCAGAGGTTGCAAGGGATTGAGCATCCCAGATTGTGCTTTCCAGTTGCCTTTGGACTCCTTCATTTGCTAGGTAGTCAGCCACTCCATTGGCCTTCCTTTTAACATGGGAGGGGATGATGCTTAGGCTACTGTGACAGTGGTTCTTGAATTCCTCAAGAAGACTAGCCAGCCTCCAGCTTGGGGAAATCTTATGCGGATTTCCCCCGTGCAGGATCTTTGTAATCAGCTGGATGATGACTTGGGAGTCCCACTCCAGTATTACCTTGGGGCTGGGTAGGCATGAGGCCAGATGAAGGCCCTGTAGTAGACCTATAAGCTCTGCTACATTGTTTGTATTTTCCCCTATGTATCCTACTATCATGGCATAGATTTTCCCCTCGGAGTTTCTGATCACCGCCCCGAAGCCCGCAGGCCCTGGGTTGCCCTTTGAGGCTCTGTCAAAATTGATTTTGACATAGCCATTGGGGGGAGGTGTCCAGATATTGGGGCTGGGAATGTGAACCTTGGGAGCTGGTGCAGTGGCTAGATCCTTCAAGCTGAGCTGCCAGCTTTGGAGGATATGAAGTTCTTCATTGTGGCAGATCCGATCCTGCATTGCCAGCTCCTGCTACGAATTGTTTCCTTGATGTGGGCGACCACTCTTTGCCAAGTAAGCTCTGGAGGGGAGTCCTTGGAACGAAAGATATGTTTGTTCCTTTCCTTCCACAGCTGTCAAAGGGTGAAACCAGGGAGGAGAAGCCAGATATGATGCAAGATGGGATTGCTGAAGGCAATAGCGCCCCAATTAGCAATGGTATCCCGGATGCTGCCTCTGTTTTGATTGGATCGGTGCATTGTTTGAGCCACCTGGTCCCACACCATTTGGCTGTATCGACAACCGTTGAAGAGATGCTCTTTGGTTTCTTCTTGGCATTGACATAGAGCATAGATGGAGGGGCCTATAAAGCCCCTTTTCCGAAGGTTATCCCAGGTCAAGATGCGATTGTGAATGATGAGCCAGAGGAAGGTGGAGACCTTCAGCCAGTGGATTTTGTCCCAAACTTTGTCCCATATGATGTCCTTTTCCTGAGTGTGATAGTTTCCTTGGATGTAGTAGGCTTCTTTTACCGAAAAATTACCTGAAGCCGAGTGCCCCCAATGGAGGATATCGGGTCCCTCCCTGATGGGCATTCTCCTGTGTGCTGCCTCGCTTTGCCAGGTTGAGAGGTCAGTCTCAGGGGGAGCTCCCAACTCGTGATGTGAGGTCTTCCAATGCCGCCAAGTCTGACTCGCTATCCCGGGATTCCAGAAATCCTCGACCTTTAGTGCGGGTGTTCGATTGAGGGCTTGCTGAATAGGTGTGAGCTCGGGGAAATCAGTTAGAGGTTGCAGTTGCTGCCAGGAGTCTTGCCAAAACTTTGCGCTACTGCCATTGCGGATCTCCCAAAAAGCATGTTCCTGCACTAGATTTTTATTTTTCCAAGCAGTGTTCCAGATGCTCGAGCCCTGTATTCTGGTGTTGTGTCGGATCAGTTGATCTGTCGGCATTGTGGGGGCGTATTTGTTCTTCCAGATGTGTGCCCAAAGAGCACCTAGCGTTTTCAGCCAGCGCCACCAGATCTTGACCCCCATTAGCTGGTTCAGTTTGCCTGGGTCTCTAAGCCCCAGGCCCCCCAAGATTTTAGGGGCACATACCTTATCCCAACTTACCAATGCCCATTTCTTGTTTGGTTGGAGGCCTTGCCAGAGAAATTTCCTCTGTGTGTTTCTGATGGCTCTGATGATTTATTTGGGTGCAGCTAGAGTAGTGAAGAGATAAGTGAGGAGGGCCTGAAGGACCGATTTTAATAACACCAGTCGGGCTGCGATGTTTAAGGGCCTGAAGGTCCAGTTGGCCAAGCGATTTGAGATCGAGAGGAGGAGGCTATCCCAAGAGATGGATTTAGTGGGCACTCCCATTAGGGGAATGCCGAGGTACTTGGATAGAAGGGAGCTCTTTGGGATACCTAGAACTCTTGAGATGTGTAATTGTACCGGATAGGGAGTATTGAAGAAGAAGAGCTTGGATTTTTCCAGATTCAGAGTCATGCCCGAGGCTTCAGAGAAATCTGAAAGTAAAGAGTTGAGCTTTTGAGCCTCCTGTGTAGAGGGGGAGTTCATGAGGAGACTGTCATCGATGAATTGACTGTGGGAGGGGGCGGGTCTGATGTTGTGTAGGGGGAGGCCTTTTAGGCTGTCGTCCTGTACTGCTGACTTGATAGAGCGACCTAGACCCTCTGCCATTAGGACAAAGAGGAAGGGCGAGAGTGGGTCGCCCTGCCTGATGCCCCTAGAGGCTGAGAAAGGCCGGGAGGGAACCCCATTAACTAAGATCGAGAAGAAAGCCATGGAGGTGAGGTTCATGATCCAACTGACCCAAGTTTGATCGAAACCAAAGGCAAGGAGGGTGGCCTTGAGGTAATGCCAGCTAGCTTTGTCAAAGGCTTTTGAAAGATCTAGTTTGATAAGCATACCTGGGGTTTTCCCTGTTTTAAGAGAGCTGATGACCTCATGGGCTAGGATGACACTGTCCATGATTTGCCTGCCCTCTACATAGCCAGCTTGTTTCGGAGAGATGAAAAAAGGAAGAATGGGCTTGAGACGGTTAGCGATGACCTTGGTTATGATCTTGTAGATGACATTGCACAAGGCTATAGGTCAGAAGTGCTTGGGATTGGTTACACGCTCCTCTTTGGGGATGAGGGTGAGGAAGGTGGCGTTGAAAGCTTGAAGGACTTGGCCTGAGGCCCGCGATTCCTCCACAACCTCCCAGACATCCCTTCGAATTATCTCCCAGCAGTGATGGAAGAAGTCTGTTGTGAATCCATCTGGACCCGGAGCTTTGCCAGTGGGCATGTCCTTTGCAGCTTGATCCACTTCCTCCTGGGTGATGGGTCTTGTGAGAGCGGAATTCTGTTCGGGGGTGACAAGAGTGGGGATGTGGCTGGTTACTCGTGCGATGGCCTCCTCTCGATTCTGCCCAGTTTCTGTCATAATGTTCTGATAGTGTTGTGTAAGCTCCTCCTCAATGCAGTTGTGCTCACATAACAGGTTCCCTTGTGCGTCCTCCAGATGGGTGATCATGTTGATGTGCCGCCTGTGTATCATTGCTCGATGGAAGAATTTCGTATTCTTCTCCCCCTCTTTGAGCCATTGAACACGGGATTTTTGTCTCCAGAGGATTTCTTCCTACTGTCTCCTCTATTCCAGGTGCGAAAGTAGCTGCTCCTCCTCCATCATGAGCTCAGAGGTTCAGGATCCACTGATGAAGATTTGTTGGATCTCTACTAGTCTGGACTCGATGTCTTTGATGCTTTGTTGTATGTTGCCGAAGGTGGTCTTGTTCTAGTGTTTTAGCATTTTTTTGAAGTTTTTAAGCCTTTGCTGGAATTTGTACATCTTGGTGCCATGTCTTACCTTGGCTTGCTGCCACCAGCTGGCTGCAAGGTGCTGGAAATCAGGATGGGTTAACCAGAATTTCTCAAAACGGAAAGGTTTGAGCGCGGGGGTGGTGTCTGCTGCAATTTGGAGGGCTATTGACCAGTGATCGGATCCCTCCTTAGGTAGGATCAGACTTTCCATGCAGAGGCCTCTTTCAATCAGCTCTTCCATGACCAGGAAGCGATCGAGCCTACAGGCCACATGCTGACTACCGGATCTGCGATTGGACCAGGTAAAGGTGCCATTGCCATTTTCAATGTCAACTAGTTTTAAGAGTTCAGGAAGGGTTTTGAACTTACCACTTTCCGGATCTAGTCTCTTTCTCCCGCCGGCTTTCTCCTCCAGTGTCATTATCATGTTGAAATCGCCTCCAAGGATCCAGTTGGGTGTGGCGACCAACGTTTTGATGTGGGCTAGCTTGTCCATGAACAGATTCTTTTCCTGCTGGTGTTGCGGGCCATAAACATTGGTGATGGCGCCTTCTTAGTTTGATCCTATAATCTCATAGTGGGCCGTGAGGGTGCCAACAGTAGAGAAGGGTTCTCCAAGGGTGATGTGATTTGGGTCCCAAAGAATGGCAAGGCCTTCCGAGGCCCCCGCTGCATCCGTGTAGAAGTAACTACAGTCTCTCCATATGCGCTGGAAGATACGTTCCGCTTCCTCTCCCGCACATTTAGTTTCTTGAATGTAATGACCCTTTTCTTATTCCTGTAAATAATCTCATAAATAATCTGAAACACTAGCTAAATTATAATTAATTATGATATAACCTTAAATTGATTACAAGTTATTAATTGATTATTTTGGATTATACTTAAGTGGAAATATGATTTAACTCCTTGAGTAAGGGTTAAATGAATGAGTGATTATTAAATAAGATATTAAATGATTAATTATTAAATTAAGGATTAGTGATTAATTGATCATTAATTAAATTAAT
>ML778154.1:1142305-1160382 GCA_009831015.1 Picea engelmannii
TAATTATGAATTAAAAGGGGAAAAATAAAATAAATAAATAAAAACATAAATAAGGTAAAGGGGTTACGTATCCCATGAGGGATAACGTAACCCACACGTTAAAGGGGACATTAATTAAAAGATAAGGTAATAAATATGAACTAGATGAAGGGATAAGGTTTTAAATGTTTGGATAAGGTTTGGTGAGGGGGAAAGGTTCGAGAGGAGGATGGAGGCATAAGGAAGGGGAGTATGGATTTTGAGGGAATTCTCATTCATTCAGGGTTTGGACGAGAGGAGATTTTGGGGGGGGAGCTTGGGGACTGATTTAGCAGTGGGGATTTACYGTGCACACYGTGGCTGAGAGGTTTGGGCACGGAGGGCTAGGACATCCGTAGATGTCCTAGGGCCAGGCGCACTGGTCGGCAGGGTGGCCGGTTTGGGAGTGTTGAAGCTGAAGGTTCAAGCTGCCGCAGCGGAAGTTCAAGYGAAGATTCAAACTTAGCATCAGTGACAGGTATTTTTCAAAATTGTGAAGTGTTTACTCAATTTTAAATTGTATGCAAATTATTATGTAGATTTATATTGTTATGCAAAGTGTGTTATGTAAAAATGTTATGTTATTTATAGAAATCTCGGAATGAATATGCTGGAATAAGCAAATTTTTAGTTTTTTTTAAATTCCGCTCTGTTGTAATTTATAGTAGCTTAAATGAAATATTGGTTGTTACATTGAAGCATTAAGATGTCTGGGTTTTCCTCCTTTACACAGTCTCTAAGGATTATTTGCTTGGATCTACCGTTGAGTCCCCTTATATTCCAGGTGATTGTCTTCATCATTGAGTGGAAGAATGGGGGTGGAGATATTTCTCCGAAAGCTTCTGAATCTGTCCTGAGTTGAGCATGAGGTTGCCCGCCTCCTTGATGAGTTGATGTGCCTGTTTCCTCCCACGTCTCTTGGTTTCGCGTGGGATTGTCTTAGACCCAGAGCTTGTTTCTGTGACAATGCCAAGGCAGGCTATGGATCCTGTCGTGGAGTCAAGGAAGACTTTGTGTACCTTTCGGAGCTGTTCTTTCGGGAGGCCTTTTAGATCTCTGGCGTCTAGGGATGCTTCTAGTTTTTCGAGGTCTATGCCCGCTAGATCCTGGGCATCCAGCTGCATTGGCGTATCTCCATCTGCTTCCCCTCCTCCCTCAGCATGGGTTCCCAGGCGTGGATCAGGGGAGGGCGTTGGTCCTGGTTCTGAGTCTTTCTTTACTCCACTATGCGGGTCCTGGATTTCGGCCTCCTCTGGGAGCTGCCTGAGGATGTCATAGGCATTCTTGGTTGAAATGCCGGGCTTGGGGCCATTTGCTGGCTTGCGGGGTGGGTTCTTCTTCCTTGATTGGATTGTGATGAAGCCGTCCTTCTGCATATTCTGTTCATCTTTGGGGGCCGGTTGAGTGAGCGGGCAGTCTCTGAATAGGTGGTCGTGCTCATGGCAGCGGCGACATCGGAACGGGATGTGTTCATAATCGAGGGTTTGCACCCAATCCTCATCATGATGCTCCAGTACAACCGAACCTAGTATGGCGTGAGAAATGTTCATGTACATGCAGATTCGAGCATAAGAGGTGTATTTCCTTTGCTTGGTGGCTTCCGAAGCTTTAACATACTGGCCGATTGTGTTTTCGATTCCCATCAGGATCTCCTCCAGCCAAAACTCCTACGGAAGCGAGTAGAGGCGGATCCAGACAGGTGCCATGGAGAAGTCTTCCTTGTCTGGGCTGAAGCGTTCTGTCCAGAATCTGAGAAACAGCCCTGCTGAGTTGAAGAAGTAAGGGCCATTTTCAAAGATTCGGTCTTTGTCTTCCAGGTTGTACAGGATGATCGTGAAGAAACCTTTGGAGCTGAGTTGGACCTCGTAGTCACCCTTGGGGTTCCACCAGTGTTTGATCCATTTGTAGAGGTCCCTTTCTGACGGCCAAAGCCCTAGAAATTTTCCGATGAGAGCGTGTTCTTGCATGAATTGGGTGTGCTCTCCGACTCTGGTGGAGCTGATGATGTATCTGGGCACTTTTTCCATTTGAGGGATGCACTTGCCTGGCTCCCATCCGCGAGGCATTTTGGGACGAGAGGTGCTAGCTTCCATGTCCATGTCCTTTCGTAATCCCTATTCTTTGGCGAGGAGCTCCTCATGGATCTGTGGAGGCGGCTCAAAAGCAGGACACCTCGACCTCTTGCCCGCTTTGTCATTTGCAGCTATGTTGCTGTATGAGGGGGGTTTCCCCCCCTCCTCGTTGCCCATGCTTCTTGACCAGGGCCGGTGCCGAATCCTTCCTTGGCGATTTGGTTGCGGCAGCAGGAAAGATGGGAAGATCAGGTAGGGGTGCGCATGAGCTTCAGGATAGGGTTTCTCCCGATCCACTAACCAATGTGTAGTTATAACTCTATTATCTCAAGCCGATTATTTAAGTCCTTTGTTAACATCTATCCTTCCGGTATTTTTCCAGTGCCGAAGGGGATCAATTATCTCTTGAAACTTTGTGTGAATAACTTACGTGAACCAACCCCTCCTTCTACCGACATCGATTGGGGATTCACACTCAACAACTATTGTAACTGTGTGGTTCCTTTAATTCCTTGAATTGTTTCCGACGCCAAACCTGAGCACGTTAGGTGCAGTGTTAGATGTCGATTCTCAATTCAGGTGTTAAGTTCTTATAGACATGGGGTTTCACAAAATTACTTGATGATAAGAGTCATGAAAATAGCACAAAGATAAACCATTTCCCAAAGTGAAATCGATTCAGACAATGAAGAAAACAAGTGGTACCCAAAAAGTGATAAAATTTCATAAGGGTTTTTAGGGTGTGTTGAGTGCTCAACACCTACTTCTTCAGTGAGGAATTTGCAAATAAAACCTCCTATTTATTTTGTTTAAATTTCTTCTTGATTTCAACAACATATCGATAGGTCACGCGCAGTGATGAGATGTCCATAAACTCCATTTATTTCTATATGTATCGATGCATACCACCATGGTACGTGGGATCTAGATGTCATTCAAAGTATTTGATATCGATATTGGTGCGCAAGTTATGGAAGACATTTGTGAATTATGGAACTATCTGGTCCCTTTCTTGTTGCAGTGTGGTCCATCTCGTATACGAATGTATCTCGTATATGCAATGTGGTCCATCTGGTCCCTTTATTTGATTCCAACATGGCAGTCTCATTCCTTAATAGATTCCATGAAAGAACCCCAAGTGGGTACGACCACAAACATTGCATATTCTTTTGTGGCCTTTTTCTCATAGTAAGTATCCCACCAATCCTTGACATGGGGGACAACCTTAAGTAGTGCAAAGGTAATATTTTCTCTATCATAAAAAATATGGACATAAAAGTATCCTTCTAGCATATTTAACCATTTATGTGGAGCATCCACATATATTTGACCTTCAAATACAAGAATATAAATACTCACTTGTTCCTTGAAGGGGGAAGTGCCTCCAAAGTGGTCACTCGATGAAGATACTTCGGCTATTGGCAAGCATTAAAGGATATGGGAAAAATTATCCATCATCTTGTTCCTTTGTTGCGTGAGGGATTCCTTGAGAAACAGTTTAATAAGATCTCTAACTCTCTCTCGTTTCTTCTTCCATGGGAGTCCATTGGTGTTAGCGAGGATGTCCCTGCAAAGGCTCAAATAGTTTGAGTCTCAACTCCTTTTACCATAACCTTGTTGGGGACATGCACATAGAAATAGATAAAGAGTAGATTGATCTAATACCACTGATACGAAGTCTGTTATAACCCTAAATTTCTCAACGCATCCATACATGGTCTTGGCCCTCTTACTTGCATTTTTGGCCAAAGCACCACTAAGTAGCTCTTCTTAAAAAACCATTTTTTAGAAGATGTACGTGCCCTGTACCATTACTTCCCATGTACATATTCTTTTTGCACCACTACAACACACGTACATATGCATTTTACACCATTATATCTTGCGTATACTTGCAAAAGTTGCAAAAAATAAAAGTTGCAAGGAATTCATTGAAATTTATGGGCTATTGGTAGTTTACCAACTAATCCACCTCCTATAGCCCATCACCCAACCAGATAACCATCCTTTTGACATATAAAAGTAGGTTTTGGGGTCTCATTTTACATCTAAGGATAAGAACAATGAAACTATGCCCAATTTCACTTCCCCTCCTTGCCGAAGATATTGCTTCCTTTTGTGAGAAATTGCCTCAGCATTCCCTCATTAGCCCCTTCTTTCTCCATTTAACCCATTCACTTCCATATAAGAGATTTGAGAGAAGAATTTGATACAAGGTGCACTTGGAGATTGGTGGAGAGGAGCCCAGACCAGGTTTACAGAACGATGGTTGACTTAGATTGTAAAATTATAATCTTTGTGTTATTAATAAAATAATTACATTTTCTTGTCCTAAATGATGGTGTCTTGAATACTTTTATTGATTTATGCTTGACATTCTAATATCTAATCTTAACTTATATATGGAATAACATGTTTGTAGTTTTTTGTTTGACAATCTTTGGATGCAAGTTAGCCCTGGGAGAAGGTGTGCAGTCAGTGGAACTTCCAAGTGCAAGGAGGTCATCACCAGACATGGGATTAGAGGTATAGTTACATGATCTCCTTTTTCTTTGCTTTCTTTATATTAGTTTTGGTATGTTTGGGGTAGTATAGAGCATTAATTATCTTTTAGACAGTTAATCGATCTGCCTACATTTTGAACCCTGGTGTAGTTAAAGGGGGGGGTTTCTCGTTAGAAGAACCGGTGACCATACTGGGGATGCCTCTAGGGTTTTTTAGGGGATTTTGGGTTGTTTGATTGGTTTGTTTTACTTTCAAGTTTCTGTCGAGTTTTTTGAGTCTATCAAAGGATTATGGTCACCTTCATGTGTTATACCAGTTGTCCCTGCCCTGTAAGACTTTTTGATATTTTCTTTTTGGAAAGATACAGAGGTTTACGCGTCCTATCTTGAGTCAGCCCGCATACATATGCACTCTACTCAGTAAACATCCTGCATGCATACATAGGCTGCTGATGAAACAATCTGTGTCTATGTTTCAAGAATTTTTTTTAAAAAAAGAGGGATTTTTCCTCTTTCCTGATTGAAGTTCACACTTCTCAAGGTTTTCTTGGATCAGTCCAGAGTGTTTATTTACAACCATAGCCTAGGTTTAGAGTCCAGTTTACTTGTCTTCTTGATTTTCTTGTGTTTACTTTTGAAACATTTTGAGCAATCTATTGAATTGCAAATCTGCCTTCTCAGTTTTTTGATTGATTCCTTGCGATCCATGGTGGGATAAAGATTTGTTTCAGTCTTATTTTAGTGTTCTTTTTACCCCTTTCACTTTCTTTAAAAAAAGGTAAAAATATTTGTTTCATTTTTTCTCTTTAAAGCAATTTAAAAAAAAAAAGATTTTCTTTTCGGTTTGGTAAAGTAGTTAGAGTTGGTTATTTGTTAAAAAGGAAAAAGAGTTTGTTTTTTAAGTTCTTTACTGATTTCTTGAAACATAAGTAGCTTGTAGTCAAGAGAAAGTACGTTTAAGGTTTTCTTTACAAGATCTTGAAAAAGTTAGTTAAAGAAAAGTTGGTTACAAAGAGTTAGTTGTAAAACTTTGCTTTTGGATTAGAAGTAATTTTTCTTTCAAGTTTCACATTTTTCTCCTCTTTTTCGTCTCTTATAACATCACTAGTTTCACCACCATATACCATGAGTAAATCAATCCATTAAAAAGAATACATAATCTAAAATAAACTATAATTTTTATGTTTGCAGGGTCAGCCAACTAGTTTAGGGTTAGGGCCTTGAATTAGGTTGGAGAGGAAACTCTTCAAGGTCGTTAAACAAACATTGAAGTCTGAGTTAGGGAGTGTTTAAGTCTAGTGTCATAAAATTTATCTGAGGCCCCCCTCTAATACAGGGGATAAACATGAGGTTGCGTGAGAAATATAATGGAGATAACCCCTCCAAAGATGGACTAAACGTAGTGGGGAACACATATTGAGGATCTGTCGTGGGAGCACTATCGACTGCATTTGCCTATGGAGCTTCATGGACCTCGAATCCATTCAAGATCCTATGTTGTGTTCTGAACCACTTGATTTCAATACCCTCGATAGGTTTCATACGTGTTATCCTTCTCATTGCGATCCACTCGACTGTTGACTGTACCTGCTTGGTGACTGACTAGGAGATGTAAACTTAGTTGCCCATATTCTAGGGACTTACTTGGGTGACTGCGGGGGTATACCATGGTACCTAGGGAAGACATCAGGTCACGCTTCGCATAGTATATTTGGAGGGTTCTTCTGTGCTTGAGTTGCACTTGCATCAATTAGTTTCTCTAGCATTGAGTGGTGTAACTATTCTTCCTACTAGATAGTTGATTGCTTGATTTGTCTTATAGGAATTTTTCTACTGTGAGCTTGGTGTTTAAACACTAGTTAAACCTTACTGTGTCGATTGATCTTTTCAAAAAGTGGAATATCAAGAGATCTATCAGTTGCGAAGGATTCAAGGCCTACCACTAGTTGCATTGGAACCACCTTTGCCATCGTTACGATGAAGACCTGACCAATAAGAGTTGTTTGAAGTGACCAGGCCATAGGAAACTATGCTTGAGCCTGCTCTGCGAGGAGACTATTCGACTCTAGAGGAATCTACTATTTCTGACCTTGGGGTGGAAGCTTTTAGGCCAGCCAACCCTCTGATTACTAACTTGTCAACGTCAATATTAGTACAATTTGTACCTCTTGAACTGAAACCTTGCAAGCGCCATTTAGTATTACAAGAAGCCATAGAAGAAAATGTTGTTACTTTGTCCAGGAATCCTCATACTCCCATTATGGCTACTACCATAGGGTGTATCTTTCCTCCTATCCCACCTTCGCCAGTATGGACCACAATGGTCTCGATTCCCTCTACCTCGGGAAGTGGTATGATACCGTCATCGGTGGAAACCACTGCTCCATTTACACAGAGTGAGACAGAACCTCCATTCTCATATGGGATGCCTGGCTTCTATTCAATATCATTGCTTACCTACTCAACCTTACAGACCATAGTTCTCGGGGAAGGGAGCTCAAATGATCTCGTGTAAAGGTCTACTAGGGGCACTTCAGTCCCTTTTAATGCTATCCCTTACGATAGGGGTCATATACCTCCTATGTCCCCCTCACTCGGTGGTGCTTTCCAGCAACCCATCTGGTCGAATGCTAATTACAACTTGTTTGGAGCAGGCAGTCTACGAACTTTTTCTTACACTACGTTGGTGGGATCTATGTCATTCTCTTTGTTCGACATGTTTGGGAACAACATTTTTTCTTTGGTTTTTGTCTCAGCTAGGGGAAACCTTGGTTTTGGGAAACAAAACCCCATGCAGGGTACTATTCCTACACAGGGAGAAAGTACAGGAGTTTTATCCTCTTAGGGGATTTGGAATCCTTGGTAGGGATTAGTTTCCTCACAAGGGATATCGATCAAGGGAAAACCCTTCCATGCTCAATGGAACCCCAAGAAGGGTTCAGTACCTATGCCTATCGGATTGGCTGGGGGAAACCCCTTCCAAAATCCTTGGAACACAATGCAGTGAACAATCCTTGCCCAATCCATGTCATCCAATTACGGGATTCAATCGATGATATCCCAATAAACAAAGTTTCCATACATTGGTCAAGGCCACTATTTATACCAAAACCCTAGCCAGTAGTCCAACGTTTCCTGGAAACCTGGTGCTAGTCAAACTCCAAGACCCCTTTTTTCTATACATAGTACTCAACCTAAACTACCATTTATGGTGAAATTTCATTTTCCATGCTTGTGGAGGTTACTCAATGACCCAATATTTCATGATCTGCATTGGCCCCCCATGTCGAATAAGGTTCCCTCGGATATTCCAAAATTTGAAGGAAATCCTGGTGAAGACCCAGGTGATCATGTGACAACCTTTCACTTATGGTGCTCATCAAACTCACTATGAGACGACTTCATCCAGTTGCACCTTTTTCAACGCATTCTTATCGGGGGTGTCACTAAATGGTATATTGAGCTTGACCATTGGATGTATTCTTACTTTAACGACTTGGGGATGGTCTTATTGAACCATTTCCAGTTACTTGTGAGATACGATGTTGGCACTGAATTGATAGCCAAATTTGAGTAGAATAAGGCTGACCATATCTCTGATCACATCCGACAATGGCGACGTTGAAAGAGATTGATTAAGGTCCAATTCCCACCGACTTTCTTATTGGAGTGGTTCCTAAAGTATTTGGTTCCTTCTGTCTCCAAGGACATAGCAACTTCTTGAGTGTTTTCAAAGGAGGAGGTGATAATGAGAGCATAGTAGCTTGAAATGGTCTACTCTTAGTCTGGCATGCTCTATGATATTTTTCCAGATGTGCCATAGTCCATCCTCGACAAGGAAAAGAAAAATTTTGGACCCCATGCCGATGGTATTGTGGACTCAGCACAAGGAAATTACACTAATTTGTTGTCAAATCAATTGCAGCAATTATCGATACAATAGATTGTGGCTAGCCAAACCTTAGGTTCGATTATTCACCCTACCCAAACGTTATATGTACATAGTGTGCAGTCGACGAACCTGAATTCAAAATAGTAGCCTGAAGGAAAGAAGAAAAAAGGGAACAAGAAAGGTAAAGGACACAAAACGACTACTAAAAATGTTGGTGGGGGGGAAATAGAGAAGAGAAAGTTGAAGTATCTGTGTAACCTTTTCACAGAAAACCACCCAACTCATATTTTCCTCGACTTGTAGAAGCTCAGAAGATATTGGCATAGCAATAACCTATTGTGTTAACGAACACACTTCCACATGGGAAAAACATGGCTCAATATTCAGCATCCTCTGCATGAAAGGGGGCAGTCAGGGACCCCCCATGTGTACTAGTAATAACCTGGTCACAAATATTTACATGTTGAAAGTCGATGCCCATATAGCGATCAGGGCCCGATATTACGAAATGTAGGAATCTGTCAAAAAGGGAAAATAAGCCACAAACCCACTGATTCCTCTCTTGATTGAGAAGACTACAGGTGAAACAATGACACGCATCCTGAAAGGGGCGTTCAAGAAATATTCTCATAATCCAAATGCAAGGGATGCCCAAAACTATTCTGTTGTGGAAGATTTGGCACAAACTCCCTACACAATGTTTTCTTTGGAAGTCGTCCAAAGTTTCCCTTCCCAGAGAAAGGCTATATTATCTGCCTTGGGATCTGCAGAGACTTGTAACCTAGGAGTGATCATTCTTGATCCAACCAACTTCAAACCTCATCTTCCTTACCACGTTACGTTTTAGATAGTAGTGGATTACATCACAAAATATTTTACTCGGGATATATTTTGTATTATGGTTGACGAGGGTGCCTCGAATTTTGTGATGTCATTGCCATGTTGGAAGGCCATTGGCCAACCCATTTTGTCTTTGTCTCCTATGTTGCTTATGAAATTCGATGGTCAATCATTCAGAACACATGGAATCATTCCTTCTTTCCCCATGTAGTTAGGAGGAAAGACTGTGTGCGTCGAATTTTAAGTGTTCGATGTGCCTCTTGAGTACAAACTTTTGTTAGGGAGGAATTGGACTTAGGAAATGCATGCAATTGTTGCTACAATTTTTCGACTCTTGTTGTTTCCACATGAGGGTCGAATTGTGACCATTGACCCATTATCTTTTTCCTATCCTGACCCTTCATCGGGATCATGCATGGTGTCGATGATTGATAATACTCATCTCGGAACCATCAACTTAGGGGTTGGTTTGTGTCCATCATTGATGAGTACTTTTGATTACCCGCCACCTTCTAGCGATGTCAAGTTAATATCAGATGCCCCAAACCAGCCTAGGAATGAAATTTTTCAAGTGTCATCATTTTGAACGACTTACTTTCTTGATCCATGGACTCTTCCTTCCCCATCGGATTTGATGGAGGGGACATGGAATTCTAGCATGGCCATTCCCTTGTCCATGGCTGAAGTTGCATACAACATTGTCCAGCAAGCTTCGGTCAACCCCGATCCGACTCCCACAGAGGAGTTAGATCCAGTTCTCGAGCCTATTTGGGATCAAGGTTCTCTTGCCACTACAGATCCTTTAGACCTATCATTTCCCTCTAACGAGGAGATTCTTGAGGCATTGACTAGTCCAGACAGACCCTAGGATGATCTCCATCCTATATATTACTTCCTTCTAGAGTTAAGAAGAATAGAGGCATGCAAATTTGTTTTGAGCATGAATGGAGATAAGTCTTGTCCTATTAATCCTCTGGCTACACACATAATTTATGCCGAGGGAAATATAATGAGTATTGATGAAACGATTCCCATAGATATCTCCAAAACCCCTAGTGTTGTGGAGAATGTTTTCGTCGGAGCAGACTGCTCCCTCAAAGAGATTCAAATTTAAACAGAGTTATTTAAGTAATTTCATAATGCTTTTTCCTGGTCTTATGGGGAAATTCTAGGCATATATCCGAGAATCATTGAACATGAAATAACAACTTATTCTGATGCCAAGCCAGTCTGACAAAATATTCATCCAGTTAATCCTCAAAGAGAAACAACAATTAAGGCTGAAGTAAACAAACTACTTGAAGTCGGTTTTATCTACCCTATGTAGTTGACGGAATGGGTGTCAAGTCTCATTCTGGTTAACAAGAAACAGGATATGATTCGTGTGTGCATGGAATTCCGTGACTTGAACAAGGCATGTTCGAAAGATAATTTTCCCACCCCATTCATCGATTAGATTGTCGATGAATGCACGGGTTGCAAGGTCTATTCATTCATGGATGGTTTTTTTAGGATATAATCAAATTCATATCAAACCTGAAGACCAACAAAAAACATCTTTTATTCGTCCTTGGGGCACATTCGCATATCATAAGATGCCTTTTGGCCTGAAGAATGTTGGATCCACCTTTCAATAGGCTATGTCATTTTATTTTCATGACCTTAGACATACAGTCGAGGCATATCTTGATGATCTAGCAGCATTCTCTCGCAAGAGATCTGATCATCCCACACACCTCTGACTAATCTTCAAATGATGTTGCTACTATTGGATTCACTTAAATCCTAACAAGTGCAGTTTTTGTGTGATGTCAGGTTGTCTCTTAGGTTTAATTATTTCATAAATAGGCATCATGGTCGATCCTATCAAGGTTGAGGAGATAGTTCAATTGCCTCCCCCATGCACAATACCCCAGCTTCATAGCTTACAGAGGAAAGCAAAATTTCTTCGACGTTTTGTCATGAATTACACCATGATCACTAAAGGGTTTATGCATCTTTTGTAAAAGGGAGTCCCATTCTCTTGGGATGAAGCTGCTAAGATATCTTTTGAAGCATTTAAATTCACTTTTATGTATGCCCCTCTACTCCAACCCCCCAATTATAATAGAGATTTCTTGTTGTACTTGGTTGTTGCAGAGTCGACCATCGGCATGGTATTGGTTGAAGAGGATGACCTTATCGAGGAGAATGTTGTTTATTACCAGATTCGAGGCCTGGTTGGGCCAAAACTCAACTATTTCCACGTTGAGAAACTTGCATTAGAAACTTAAATGCTATCCAACAGTTCTATCATTACATTCTTCTTTGCAAGACCATTGTCATTTCCATTTTGAACCCTTTCCAATATGTGTTGACATGATGGTTCATTGGTGGAAATATCAGTAGATGGATTGTAATCCTCCAAGAATTTGAGTTGGAATTTTTTTCCGCGAAATCCAAAAAGTCATTGGTCTTTGCCGAACTTATTTCGGAACTTCCGATCAAGTCTAGTGATATCATGCCTGAAGAATATCCTATCAAAGGATTTATTTTTCTAATCACATATTCAAACCCATGGTATGGAGATATACTAGTCTATCTCCAGAAATTGAAGTTCCTCGATTCTACTTTCCACGACAAGCATCTACAAATTCGCCAGCAAGCACGAAACTATCTCATACTCAATGACACTTTGTATCATCAAGGTATATATTTCATTCTTCATCGGTACCTTATCCACAAAGAAGAAGAGCTCATTCTGAATGATTTCCACACTGGAGCATGTGGTGATCATTTGTCTGGGTTGGAAACAACCTAAAAGATTCTACATGCTAGTTAATTCTGGCCTACGTTAATCAAGGATTGCATTGAGGTGGTCAAGAAGTGCCACCAATGTCAGATCTTCTCTCGGAAGATGCGGGAACATCCTACTCCCATGTTTCCTTTCATTATTGGTGGTCCTTTCACCAAGTGGGGGTTGAATTTACTAAATGTCACCCAGCTTTAGCCAGGGGGCATCGTTACATCATCGTAGCAGTAGACTACTTCACAAAATGGGTTGAGGCTATGCCAACATTCAACAATTATGGAAAAACAACGACACTTTTCATTTTTAACCAGATAATAGCAAGGTTCGGCATTCTAAAGGAGATTTTCACTGACCATGCTAGTCACTTCCAAAAAAAAATGATGACCAAGTTAACATCAAAGCTTGGGTTGAGGCAAGAACATTTGTCACCTTATTACCCACAAGTGAATGGTCAGGTTGAAGATGTGAATAATTCCCTCAAGACTATTCTTCAGTAGATGATCAATTATGCTAAGTCAAATTGGAATTTGATGTTGAACTTGGTGTTGTGGGCCTACTGAACGTTTGTAAATACTGCCACCGGTTTTTCACCTTTTCAACTTGTATACACGCTAGAAACGGTCTTGCCTATTGAGTGCAAGATCCTGTCTTTAAAGTTGCAGTGGAATTATTGTTGGACACTTCATCGCTTAAGGAACACCTATTATATCTCGAGCATCTTGATGAGAAGAATCGTGATGCAGCCTCGACCAATAAGGCTCATTATCAATGATTCAAGTGTCAGTACGATCAATCCATTCATCCTCAGATTTTCTCCAAAGGTGATCTTGTCTTGGTCTATGATCAATACAAATATCCCTGAGGGGCAGGCAAGTTCAAACCCATGTGGTTCAGACCGTTCATTGTGAAAGAGGTCTTGAAGAAGGGTACTTATCATTGACTTTGAAGGAAATAACTTGGTGGATCCTAGAAATGGGCTCTACCTCAAGAAGTATTACTCTTAGGTTGGTCTCCTGGGTGACTTCTTGTACATATGTATAGTTCTTATATACAATTGTTTTCTTTTTGTTTTGTGGACGTGTAGTTATTTATGTCTTTTTTTTCACTGTGGAATATTTCAAGTGAATTGGAGGTGTTATTTTGGTTCACAGATGACGCTATCCGACACACTCGAAGGCTCTCTTCTGCAGCTTGGGTGATTTTCACACTTGGAGGACAGTTGCTATCTTCCAAAGATATTTGTCTAGGTGACACTACAAACATTGTCATCGAGTACAGTGCAGTGATAGAGTTTCTTTATGATGCTTTGTCACATGGAATTTATCACCTTCAGGTCTACTTACATTCTCAGTTGGTTGTGTCCCAGTTAAATAGAGTTTTCTGCATTTATGATCCTACTTTACACCGAATTTTCCTTAGGGTATGTTTCCTAGAACATTATTTTGATTACATTACATATATCCATGTTCCTAGGAGATTTAATCATATGAAAGATACTCTAGATAATCAATTATTATATTGGCATGTTGCACACACATAGAGAATAAGCACACACATACACATGTACATAAATTTGTTAAAAATGTGATCCATAAGATGAATAAGATGTGTATATATATATATATATATATATATATATATATATATATATATATATATATATATATATATATANTATATCAAAAGTGTCACGAGTACATAGGTGGGCGTGAACGCCTCAAAAATAAGGTTCAGTATACATCATTGGGCTTATGCCCTCAAAAATACATATAAAATGGTTCCCTCGACACATATAAAGTCTAGCCTATCTAATATCGGGGCCTATTGGCCCTGCCATAATGAATGATGGTGTTGGATAAACATAGGAAGAGCTTCACCCATGTTCGTGGCACCCCCACTACATGAGGCTGCATGGAAGGAAGGAGATCCTCGATCTCATCCATGGGTACTATGTGAGTAACTGCAGTGAGGTTGTGCTCCACCCGTCTCAAAACTCTCTCAGCCTCTCTGGCTAGAGGTCCCCCTGGGGTTGTTGGTCCACTGACTACTACTGGTCCTATTATAGCAAGGTTTTCCTCACCCCATGCAATCTTGCACAGAAGGCCTTTTTCCATTTCCCTATGCAGACTTGACATCCTTTTTTGCAAATCCCAGAGCTAAAAATATAATTTTTCCACATGTATGTACCTTGACTACTATACATCATGCATATACGCATTTTTCACCACTACATCCCGTGTACATCGAGAAGTGTGCCCAAAATTGAAAAATAGTGTCGAGTTTCCATGTCAAGACACGAGATCAATGATCTTTGGCCTTCCATTTACTGGAAATGTTCTAAATCGACCCTTCAGATCCATTTGAAGGCTATAAATGGGACAAATCTGAGCTATTTAAAGAGGAGAAAGAATTCAACTTTGAGAGCAAAGTTACTATGGAGAAATTATTCACTTCACATTGAGTCTGAATCCCTTTGTCCTTTAAGTTTGAACACATTGTTCAGCCCCCAAGCTCTTCCCTTACTGATTGAAAACTTAAATGTCTCCTGATCAATGGATTCTTCAAGTGTTCAACCCTGACTCCTTTATTCACACTTGTAAGAATGTACTCGGTGCCTTGATACCTACTTTCATCATCGGTAGGTTGTCTCACATTTGTTAACAATATACCTCAATGACCGATAATCAAATGAGGTCTCATTGTGTTTGACCTCAACTCCTTTATTCACATGATGTAGACTTTCACCTTGGAGGATTGTGTAGAAGACTTGGAGACATCAATTTTTAGCCACAACGTTCCTAAGTTGTTACTACTTTTTCATTGGACTAGTACCTGTGTGACTTCAGTCATCATGGGAGATCAAATGATACTCCATTGTATATAGATATATTCAGATAGATTTTGATACTGGTGCTATTGGGCCTTGTTTGTGACTATGAAAACCTTTGGCATGTAACCACATTTGTATTTTCCTATTCATTTCCATGGACAGTTGTTTGGTATATTTTCACATGGATCTACAGTGTAATTCAAATTGGCATCCATGTATGCAAAGTCAATACAGATTGTAATTAGAAACTAGTTCGTCCAGCTGGGTCCCCATTACTCCACTTTTGGGTTTTTATTATGTATTTCGGCCATCACATATACTCCTTTGACCTCACACATTAGGGGGCATCTGTTATAGCAAGATTTGTCTCACCCCATGCAATCTTGCACAAAAGGCCTTTTTCCATTTCCCTATGCAGACTTGAAGTCCCCCTTTTCAAATCCCATAGATAAAAATATAATTTTTCCACATATACTCACCTTTCCTACTATACAACATGTGTATATGTAGGTTTCACCACTACAACCCACGTACATCGAGAAATGTGCCCAAAATTAAAAAATAGTGTTAAGAACCAAATATCAATATAGCATAGAAAAACCTGAGAATAAGTACTCAACGCCTTGAAAAAGAGAGAATTTTAGGTAATAAGCCTCTTCAAGGGGGAAACCTCCTTATACCCCACATAAATTTCCAAATACAAGATGATTCCAAATTAAAATGTCTCCTTGGTATATACAAGAGACTAGGAGGTACAATTACTACTAATGGACTCAAGATGACATAAATAAAATAACATTACTAATTTAATATGCCCCAATTAAGGGGTAATGAGCCACTATTTAGGGATTAACATGCCCCTCCCCTTGAGACAAGTGTTTTCTACAATGCTTGAGTAACTCTGTACTCATCTTCCCAAGTGGAATATTCAACTGATAGTTTCCTCCATTTAACGAGATACTCTGAAATGGATCTATTCCTCAGCTGGTAAATTCTTGTGTCAATGATGGCTTCAGGATCCAATATGATTTTTCCTTCCTCTTCAAGTTCTGGAAATATAGTTTGAATTGGGATCTTGTCACCTATAACCTTCTTTAAGCATGAAACATGGAAAACTGGGTGTACTCGTGAAGATGGAGGCAAATCCAATTTGTATGCCATAGTACCAATATTTTGCAACATGTTATAAGGGCCATAGTACTTTGGTGATAATTTATTATCCTTCTTGGCTTGCTTGAAGGCCATTTTTTTGTATGGTTGTAGTCTTAAAAACACCCAATCCCCTACTTCAAAACTTATTTCACTACGATGTTGATGTGCTTGTTGTTTCATGTGATTTTGCGCCATGGTCAGGTTGTCCTCTAAGATTTGGAGAACTTGTTGTTGATGCTTGATGTGATCTTCCACTACTTGAACCTTAGATTTTTCTTTCAGAAAAGAAGTGATGGGAGGGTAATATCCATAGAGTGCCATAAATGGTGTCATTTTTGTTGTAGTATGAAAGGAAGTGTTATACCACAATTCTGCCAAGGGTAACCATTTGAACCATTATGTTTGTTTATCATAGACAAAGAAATGAAGGTAGCCTTCTAGACATTTGTTCAGTATTTCAATTTGTCCATTAGATTGAGGATGATAGGATGAGCTATCAGCCAATTTAGTACCCAAACAAGAAAATATATTTTTCCAAAAAAGTACAGTTAAGATGGGATCTCTATCACTTACAATAATCTTTGGGCTACCATGTATCTTTTGAACTATCTCCATGAATGAGGTGGAAATTGTACTGGCTTTGAAGGGATGAGAGAGTGCACAAAAGTGTGTGTACTTGGTCAGTCTATCAACAATCACCATGATGACACTATTTCCTTCATACTTTGCTAATCCTGTTATGAAATCCATGGAAACCTCCCCCTAGCGCTGACTTGGGATGGCTAATGGTTGTAAAAGACTCGGGGTCTTAATTTTTTCCACCTTATTTTGTTGGAAAACAAAACATTCCATGACAAACCTTTGAACATCAGTTTTAAGGCCATCCCAAAAAAAATCCTTCTTGACCCTATGGTAGGTTTTCAAAAATCTCAAGTTCCCTCCTACTGTAGAGGTGTGAAAGTCCAATAGTACCATTTGTTTAAGTTGGGAGTTATTACATGAATATAAGCGATCTTTGTACCATAGTGAATCATTTTTCCATGTAAATGTATCTGATGCACCAAAATGTTTTTGCAACCTTTGAATGAGAGTTCTCACTTTTTCATCATTCTTCCATTCATCCCTTTCTTATATTATCCAATCGGGTTGGATGATCGATATAGAACTGAGAAAGGCCTCAACATATTCATCCTTTCTTGAGAGTGCATCTGCCACAACATTTTGCTTCCTTTTTTTATAGAAAATTTCAAAATCATAACTCAATATCTTGGTCACCCATTTTTGTTGTTCTTTTGAAGAGTCTTTGTTATAGGAATTATTTAAGACTATCATGATCTATTTTGACCTTGAAGTGCCTACCTATTACGTAAGGATGCCATTTCTTCAATTCATGTAGTATTTCCATCATTTCCTTCTCATAAATGGGTTTATGTAAGTCCTTTCCCTTGAGTGGTAAAATTTCAAAATCCAGGGGCCTTCCTTCTTGCATTAGGACAACACCAACTCCATTTCCTGAGGCATCACATTCAACAATAAAGGCTTTTGTGAATTCTGGAGTGGTCAAGACAGGAGCTTTGCACATCACCTCTTTAAGTTTTTCAAAACCTTTAGTTTCCTCTGGAGTCCATGAAAATGCATTCTTCTTAGTTAGTGTCATTAAAGGTGTTGCTATTCTTCCATAGTGTCTAACAAACTTGCGGAAGTAGCCTGTCAAACCCAAAAAGAATGTAAGATTCTTAAATGTTTTGGAAATCAGCCAGTCCATCATGGCCTTAATCTTGTTAGGGTCTACCTTGACAACATAATAAGATACAATATGACCCAAATAATCTACATCCTTCACCCCAAAGAAACATTTGGATGGTTTGGCATATAGTTGTTGCTCCTTTAGTAGTTGTAGCACCTTGTCAACATGTCACACATGATCCTCCCAAGACTTGCTATAGATTAGTATATCATCAAAAAATACTAACACAAA
>ML778154.1:1160432-1173576 GCA_009831015.1 Picea engelmannii
TATCATCAAAAAATACTAACACAAATTTTCGAAGGAAGGGATTGAAAATGGAATTCATCAACCCTTGGAATGTGGAAGGTGCATTTGTAAGGCCAAAAGGCATGACCAAAAATTCATAATGGCCTTCATGAGTTCGAAATGATATTTTTGGGATATCTTCTTCCTTCATTATAATCTAATGATACCCTGAACAGAGATCCAACTTCATGAAATAGATTGCTCCATGTAGTTCATCTAACAATTCATCAATGAAAGGAATGGGAAACTTATCTTTAATAGGGATCTTGTTGCGCTCTTTATAATATGGACACATACACCATGAGCCATCTTTCTTGAATACCATTACCACTAGTGCAGAGTAAGAACTTTGGATAAGTCTAATATTTCCAGCCTCTAACATTTCTTCAACCATGTGCTCAATTTCACCCTTCTAGGCATAAGGGTATCTGTATGGCCTGATGTTAGGAGGAACACTCCCAAGGATTAGGTGGATATCATGATCATGATTTTGAGTGGGTGGAAGACCTTTGGGAATATCTTCAAATAATTTGGAATGCTTATCAATGATCCCTTGGAGATCTAGGGGAATATATGGCTTGGATGTATGAAGATCTAGTGAGAATAGTTGTGCAATTACACCTTGATGCCCCGTTTTCAATAATTTTGTCATGCCATTGGAGCTTATCACCTTACTAGGTTTCCATGTGATACCTCTTAACTCAATTTATTTTCCTTCCTGTTCTCATTATAATGATTTCCCAGAAGAGACTTGACAGAATGCTGGATAAATTTAGAGAGGGGTTAAGTTGGTAGGCCAAAACCCATTCGACGGAAAGGGTCAAATTGGCAGAAGTGCAGTCAGACTTAAATGGATAGTAGATCTTAGGGAGGCCTAGATCAATGGTGATAGCCAATATTGGGCGATGGAACAACGCGAGACTTAACTGATCATAGGAGGGCTGAGGAAAACCATCACGATATCATTCAGAGATGCGTGGTGCCCTCAAAAGTACATCGAGGTGAGAAGTGGTCTACCTAAAACCACTTTCTCAAAGCCCCGATGTCACATGTTCTGAAAACGTCATATCAAAGATTTGTGTAAGAGAAGTTGATGGCTAGTCAAATCACTACACGACACTCATTCGAGTACTCCATTTCTATGCGATATCTACTGGACATCGTCAGATAACAAACTCAAAAGCTAATCATTTCGAAATGGATTGGCCAAGTGTGGTAAATCAATGTACTTTCCATTAATCCTGTCAGTGATTCATGATTGAAATTTAATAACTATTGATTCCCAAGTGTGGGTGGAAAAATTATCATTTCATCCACAAGGAAGGAAATCTCAAACTGGATCGATTTTCTGATCTCCCTGGAGTCAAGGAACGCCTTGGTTTCGGAAAACCTGAATTATATGGATGGAAATAATAGAGAAATGTCTAGTTTTATAGGGTTTTCGAGGAACAGGGAAAGTTTTTCAACAAGAAAGAAAGAAAGAACGATTGTGCAGATATTAACAACAAAGTTTCAAACTGAACCTATAATAGAACCAGAATTAGAAATCAGACCAAACCCTATTATGAAATACCTAATCATAAATGGGCACGTGGAAGAACCCTGCAGATGGGCTGTGAAAAAGAAATGGAGAAAAAGTTAGAAGACAGAGACTAAACCTAAAGCGGTCGAAAGCATTGGGGAAAATCAACCAATTTGGTTGGACACTCTAAAAGAGGAAATTTCCAAGTTGGAATAAAAACTTTCAAGTAAAATTTGAGTATATTCTAGCAAATTTTGGACATGTGGCAATCAAAGAAAAAGGCTTCAGATGTGTCAGGATTGTTCGTAACGATCCATTTTGAGTAGCAGGACTGTAGATATACCCCGCTCCTTTTTGTAACTGACCCCTATTTTTAGAAATATGGGGGAAACTAATCATTCTGAATCTCACTGTAACTCCTCTATATATATATCATTCCAAATATATAGAAGGCATGAGGGAAAGAGGGTCCTTCCCTCATAGCAGGAAAGTTTTTGTATAATGGAGTTAAATTGAATATATAATGCAGAAGTTGCTTTTTGAACTACCTATGAAAATATTCTAATTGGCATTGATATGAGTTTTGTTTCCTTCCATAGTATGTATTTATTGTGTACCTGAAATTTCATTCACAATTTCCTCTTAAATTGGAGAGTTCGAAGTCTGGAATTCATCTGATGATGCTCTACACTTAGCAATTTAAATTCATGTGGTTTTCTTCTTAACTAGGTCAGAATTCATTTAAATATGCTCTAATACAGTTATATGTTTTCCCTTTTCCTCTATTTCCATGAAAAATTTCCAGTTTAAACTCGTTTGGCCTTTTCCTCGTGATAATTCTCATGATTTGTAGATTCATTATTCATATTCGACTCCATAGCACAAATGACACCTCCATTCTCTCAGCAAACCTATGATAAACAAACCCAATCTAGCCACCAATTTTCAAAAGAATATCAAGTAACATGAGAGAGCCCTCTCTGAGTTAAGAAGGCTAGTGCTTTAGCTCTAAATATGGTTGAAACAGTTTCCCCTGTTGTCTGTTTTATAGCCGAAACAGATTTACAGGGTGTTAACATTATGGCGTCGTTGTCGGGGACAAAATTGAAAAATTTTCCCTGGGAAGGAACGACGTAGTTGAGTTCTAAGGTCCAAGAGCAACGAACAATTAGACATGTATTGATTGTATTCCTGCTCTGGCGACTCCACACATCAAAAAATCAGTTTGAAGGTGATTCCACTGGTAGAAGAATCCAAAAATTTCGATCTTCACTGGCGACTCCACTCTCAATGAAGAATCGAGCTTCCAAAATATCAATGGCGACTCCGCTTGTATGTAGAATCCAAATCCCAAGACATCATTGGAAACTCCACTTAAATTTTGAATAAAGAATACAATTCGGAAGATTCGTTGAAAGACGATTCCCCTTGGCTGAGATATGAAAAGATATCATGAAGGAAAACAGGTACTTAAAATGGGATCTTTTCCAAAATTTTTACTATTTATTATAAGTTGCCTTTGTTCCTTCCTTGAACATGCCAAACAAATTTTTCTTTACCTATTGTATTTTAATGACGATCATGGGAATCTTACAAATATACATCCTCCTCTTAAAGTTTCACATGCATACCCTCATTGTATCACCGTTTTTTATAAAATCTTTCCATCTGGGCTATGCAATGATCATGACCAAGTTGATGAGCCCCATGAAGCCAAAGCTAATGTTTCTTCCCCTGTACTTGATCCAACATCACCCAAGGCCCAACATAGATACATACACTTAAAACTACCCCAATTCCTCCATGATTTCCCTCCAAATAACTATGAGTATCTACATGTGTTTGATGGGGAACCTAATGTCACCTCCACTAAAAAGAACATCCAAGGGTTTGAGCATTTTATAGATTTACTTGAGATTGACCATGATGATGTGTGTATGAAATATTTCTCCCAATCCTTGAGAGGGGACACCAAATATTGGTTCAATCATTTGCGTCTAGAAACAATTAGCTCATGGGAGGAATTGAAGGATGTCTTTTTAAAGTTTTGGGGAAATAACAAGTCTTTGGATTTACAACTTACTCAGTTCTATGCCTTGGAAAGGCAGGGAAATGAGATTGTCTCTGTATTCAACAGAAGGTTTTCCAGTATCTATTATAATTTTTCTGAATAAATCCAACCCATTGAAGTCGTCGCCATGCTCCATTTTGCAACTACTCTTCATCCAAATCTGTCTTTCCTCCTGATGGAAAGAAGACCTAAGTCATTACAACAAATGTTTGTTGATGCTCAAGACATTCAACACAATAATTAAGAATGTGAATAGAATCGATATGAAGAGTTATCAGATGAATTTGAACAAAAAATAGTTGACTGGGACCCTGAATCAAAATTGACAATATTATAGGTCCTCTTGAATTTCCCAATGCCAATGATTTTCTAGAAAATTACATTCCACTTGTTGAAAGAGGTGTTAATTCAGTATATGATTTGTCCCAAGGTAAGAAAGGGGTTGATTATTTTATGTATTCATTTATAGATAGGCAAGAAGATGAGTGTAAAAATCAGTTTGTCAAAGAACAAGTTGGCATTCCTAGTCTGTTCTTGTTAGATGACCTTGCATATGTTAGTGATCTGCCTGTATATGAAAAATACGAGGATGACTATGATGTTGAAGACGTTCTTTTTTAGCAGTATAGTGGGAAAAATCAACCTACATATCACAGTTATAGAGGAAAAAGTATTGGATTAGTTGAAGAAGATTAATTGCCTTTATGTTTTGTTGTATTTAAGTTGTTGAAGGAGAATTCTAAGATCACCATTGAGGAAAATGAATTTGTGCTAATGAAAAAACACACTAAACCAATGGAACAAAATGACAAGATATCACAACACTCTTCTCATGTGCTCGAATACCCTATTACTTGTTCTTCCAGTTATGAAATGCAACCATCTGTTGAGGACAAAACTGAAGACAATATCAAATCAAGTGGGACAACCTTACCACTATGTTATGCTTCTTTCAAATTGTTGAAGCAAAATATTTGTAATGTATCAAGTCAAAAATCCTATAGACATGAGGTTAAATACAAAGAGAGAAGTAGTGATAACCATATGAATAATCACATAAAAGGTTATGTCAACTTAGATTTGTATTCTATGTTTAACTATCACCCTGAAAAAGAAGAATAAGTTGCTCCATAAATTTTTGTTCAAGATCATTTCCTTTCACCTGAAACTAATATAGATACTCAACATGGAAAAATGTTTTAAAGTTGTCTTTCCTCCCCTGAGAATGATGTGGTGGTTGAATTTCTAAACAACATAGGCATGGATGAGGATGTTGAAACTACATCTATGGAGATTTCAAACATTGAACAAACAAATGACATGGAGTTTCAGGAAAGCAACAAGACGGTGTATGCCACTTTCAAATCAGAAATACAGAAAGATAATGAAGAGGTTGCAGTCTTATTTGACTCATTTGAGAATCATGGTTTTGAAAATACATCCATGGGAACTCTAGACTGTGAAATAGTTCATGATGTTATCTATTCACATTTACAAAAAGGTTATGAACAAGAATTTGTTTCCATTCATTCATTTGAAAGTCAAAATGATAGTCCTCAAGCAAATTTCTAGAAGTTTAATGAAATGGAATTGTTCAATGAACAAGAGGATACACATAATATAGCTATCACATTTGAAGATGTTCAAGAATGTATGAATGTTTTAGTTGATATGCATTTGTTGGCCCTTCACCAAGTTTTGGGAGATTCTTGGTCATGTTGACCTATTTTGGGACTTCAACAACCTGTCGAAGGAGGAGCGTAAGATGAAGTGGAGATCACGAGATCTCGACCCCTTTTTTGGGTCCTTTTTGGGTTTTGGGGAATACATAATGGAAATGGGATGTCAGCCCATGGGTTTACCCATGCTTAGGCTTATATTGTAATGTATCAATAGATGTCTAGGCAATGTAAGGAAGGGCATCTATGTGATGTGTGGTCACTAGCCAATTGTAAGTGTATGCTAAGTGCAAATGTGGTTTGTAAGTGCTTTGTGCATAACGGTAAGATACTTGTAGAGCTAAGTGAAAGTGGTTGTAACAGGCTATGGAAGGCTTGGTGCTATAACGCAAGAAAGGAGGATCTAGCAAGGTGTGAGGATCTCTTGTCCTATGTAGAATAGGGTTTTTATGGCTCTGTGCATGTAACCAATTGACTGAAGACACTGAAGAAGAAGAGTTGGTGGATGTAGCCCCAGGGTGGGGGTGAACCACATAAACATTGTGGTGTCTTTCTTTGTGCTTGTATTGATGTGTTTATGCCTTATTTTTCTGAGTGCTTGATAGAGATAGATAAATATGCTTATGCTTTTTGATGATGATATATGAGAACGTTAGATCTGATATATATGAATGTGCTTAGTGCTTGATTTATTAGATCTGATATATTTACCTATGCTAAGTGCTTAAATACATTAGGTCAGAGTGAATGTTGCGAAGCTTTGTTTTATCAACGAAGTGGGTATTGATTACATATTGAGGAACCGACGGTGCTAAGTGATCTATTAAGTATTATAATCACATATCTATGTCCTAGATAAGGTTGTAGACATCTGAGTCTTGCAACCACCCCTGCCTCTACCTCGGGTGAGAATTTATCTGCTTCATGGGTGTTGCCGAAAGGGATGGTAGTTAGGGTTTTTTTGGTGTGATGTTGTAGCAATGAACCCTAGGTATGCCCATGTGCCAACAAATGGTTCTGTTGCCGGGACCTGAAATTGTGATTGCTGGGAACTGAGAAAGAAGAAGCTTTGTGCAAAGATCCATCCTGAAGTTGTGAAAGCTCTGTGTGTAGATCTATTTCCCTAGTGAGCAACATTTTACTTGACCTATAAATCTTTTTGCCAAGAGGGAGGTCAGATATGAAGAAAAGAGGTAAGATCTGCAAGATCCGTGCTCTGATAAAAGCAACAATAGTAAAAAGTTATAGATATGGAATCTTTGTTCTCTATAAAAGTTAGATTAGTGAACTTTTTTATTTTACCGGTATGGATCTAGGTATGTTTGATAGATTCTGTCCTAGATTAAAAACTAGGGCACTAATAGATGAAATAAGGTTTGATATGAGTAGATCTGATAAGAATATTGAAAGATATGTTATACCTATGCATAGAAAGAATGCTTGGACTAACAAATGGATGGAAGATCCTAGAAATAATTTGTTGCAGGTTAGCTCCTATGATCCTAGCGTGCAGTATAGGAGAAGCTGGGGATAATTTAAAAGAAATAGAGGATTAACCCTCTGTTACAGTTGCAGAAGATTGGGACATATTCCTAAGGAATTCCCTGGAAGAAGACCTGGTTGTGTTTGTTGCAAAGCTATGGACCATGAAGTGTTGCATTTCCCTAGAATGATTGCTAAGATTGAAAGAATGAACCTGAATCAATAAAACCCTAAGGTAGATCCATAGACTATGGTTGAACCCTAGAAATAATCAGAGAAAGTATTGCTACAGATGAAAGAAACCATTAATGACCACCGACATGTCAGATTATCAAAAATCTTCAAAGAAAAAGAATGCATTGAAGCAAGAATGGGAGACTTCGACATTGATTGTGTTCTGGATGAGGAAACATAGGTGAATATTATGATAGAAATAACCTGGGAACTTTTAGGGAAGCCCGTTATGACTCCTTCCTTGGGAGGAATAGGGTTATTCAGAGGAAATTTGGTGAACCTCTATGGGAGGCTCACCCAAATACCTATTAATGAAAATGGAACTTTGACAGAAGAAGATTTTGAGATTATTAAATTTATTGAAGACAACGCCCCATTTACCATGTTACTAGGAAAACCTTGGATTGATAGATATCAAACCAGACGAAAATAAGAAGAAGAAGTTTTAGAGAAAAAGAAACAAGAGTTAAAATATTTCGTGACTAGAAGGATCACACACTTGATTGAAGAACGGGAGAATAGATTGAAGCTATTTAACACTAGATACCCATATGTCAAAGCTGCAAGAACATTAGAAGACCCACAGAAGACTAAAGTACCTATCTCAGATAAAGAAGAGGTATTACACCTGAATCCTAGAAAAGAATCTCAACATCGTGCAGTGACTATGTCAAAAGAAGATAAGAATCAGAATGGAAAAAGGAATACTGAGATGAAGCTCACTGAAAAGAAGGATAGAAAGCTAAGTAAGAAGAGGGCTAAGATATAAAAGTTACAGAAAGTTCCAGAGGGAACTTTGTAGGAGGAAAATTTGCAAAATTGGAGCTTCGTCGAGATATCATAAAAGAAACACATGGTACTTCGTCGTGGAGAAGAAATATAGCCATTGGGGACATTATAACCATTCGATCGACACTCTGAATGGGTAGGAATACATTTATGGTGATACAAATCAACACCAAACCATTGGACCATGCCATAACGGACAGAACAAAAGTTAATGAAGCTTCATACTCATTGCAAGTGACTCGTTGCCAAGTTACCTATTTATCATGTCGTGCCACGCACCGAGAACACTTTTTATAACCAAGAGTTTGAGCCCACAAACTAAGTGAATTGTATACAGTGATCATTGCACTCTTGTTGTTTATTCTAGTGCAGTGTCTAAGTTAATTTGACCCCGATATAATTAATCCCGAGCGCGTATGTCTCAGGAACTCAACGTAGTCAAAGAATCAGTGATAGAAGTACTCCTGCACTTGATGACTGAAAGAGTCATGTCAAAGAGAGGATTATATGTAGGTTTACAGGATTCATCCATGAAGACAGTGCAAGTGTCCCCATCAACTGCTTGAGCCGAACCATCCCGAACAACAAATGAAAAGAGAACCAAGCACAGAGATGATCTCGCGAATGCTAAATTGATATCAAGCATATTACCCACCTATCTACCACCTCTGAGTGGCGCAATAAATCAAGATAGTGTGCCTAAAGACTTTGAGTATGCCTTGGTCACTGCGTACCTCCCGAAGGGGATACGCGTAGTTCGCGTAGACCAAGATAAGTTTACAGCATTGAAGTTTAGTGACTTACACCTCAGTGACAAGAAGTTATATAACATGCTTGCCCCATATAAGTACCTGACCAGAAAAAAATGGAAGAACTCGAAGATCATCCCTCAATCATGGACCCATAACCTTGTGCAATCTACACTGTTGAACATCATGAAGATTCCTCACTTCGGAAGACACCAAGAGGTGAATGCATGTGTCAAGTTGTTGTTTCCCTGTTACCATGGTAGATACTTATGGTTAAACCTTCGTATCACAGTGGATCCGACATTGATCAACTGGATCACAGGGCTGAGTATGCAAGGCCCTGATCCATAGGATTTATATCCTGAAAAAACCATGGATCACTCTCTAGCTCAAAGGATCAAAGACACCTGCGGAGATGTCAAGAAGGGAATGCGAGGCTAAAAGATAGCTTCTATCCATAGTAGCGTAGTGTGCCTCACCTGTCAATTGATCACAGGAAAGTTAGTACGAAAGAACTGACCCACCCAAGTCATTGGTTTTGTAGTTGACCTCGTAGGGAAGTGCGCAGAGGGTCTTCAGATGAATTGGGAGAAGTACCTAGTGAACCAATTAGAAATCGACTGTAGAGAAGCCCATGATCAAGGGTACAAATTTCATTTCAGCTGGCTATTGATCCTGATCTCTTTCATTGCCTGGGATATGTTCAAAGGTGCGACCTTCCCGGACATCGACCCCTTTGAACCTCTGGCCGTGAAGTTCAGTACACTTTGGTATTATAGTGACATGAATAAGCAATGTCAGTCAAATTCCATGTTCCATACATACTACAATCAGTTGAATACATACATCCAATCTAAGCCTCATATGACCCTGAATATTTTACACAGGTTTCGGCCTTTGATGAAGTTCAATGTTGATCGACATTTTATTTACATCACAACGTGCATTGATAGAAATAAGAAATAGCTACAGTCATACTACAAGATGATGGAGGAGGAATTGGAGGAGATCACCAAGGAATGGTCGGTGGACCTCCTTATTCCAGCAAACCCTGCAGAGATATCCAACATAGACATCCCAGAAACTACGTAGGATACACCCGGACCTAGAAAGACAAAGAAGATCGAAGAAGCACAAGATATAAGAAGTTCCTCAGTAAAGACTGCTTCCATATCACCAGAGCGAGGGGGTGATGGTGAAGAGATCGATGGAACATAAACTGAACAAAAGAAAGGCTAGGTAACACCACTGAGAGACAAGGAGGACCCCTCGAAGAAAATGAAGGTTTACCCCCCGAATGAGGAGCACAAGACGAAGCGGAGATCACGGGATCTAGACCCATTTTTTGGGTCCTTTTTTGGTTTTTGGGAATATGTAATGGGAATGGGATGTCGACCCATGGGTTTACCCATGCTTAGGCCTATATTGTAATGTATAAATAGATGTCTAGGTAATGTATGGAAGGGCATCTATGTGATGTGCGGACACTAGGAAGTTGTAATTGTATATTAAGTGCAAATGTGGTTTGTAAGTTCTTTGTGCATAACTGTAAGAGACTTGCAAAGCTAAGTGTGAGTGGTTGTAACAGACTGTGGAAGGCTTGGTGCTATAATGCAAGAAAGGAGGATCTAGCGAGGTGCACAGATCTCCTGTCCTATGCAGAGTAGGGTTTTGATGGCTCTGTGCATGTAACTGATTGAATGAAGACAATGAAGAAGAAGAGTTGGTGGACGTAGCCCCAGGGTGGGGATGAACCATGTAAACACTGTGTTGTCTTGCTTTGTGTTTGTATTGATGTTTTTATGTCTTCTTTTTCTAAGTTCTTGATAGAGATAGATAAATATGCTTATGCTTGATGATATACGAGAATGTTAGATCTGATATATATGAATGTGATTAGTCCTTGATTTATTAGATCTGATCTATTTACCTATGCTAAGTGCTGAAATACATTAGATCAGAGTGAATGCTGTAAAGCTTTGTTTTATTAGTGAAGTGGGTATTGATTCCATATTGAGGAACTGATAGTACTAAGTGCTCTATTAAGTATTATAATCATAGATGTATGTCCTAGATAAGGTTGCAGACAGCTGAGTCTTGCAACCACCCCTTCCTCTACCTCGGGTGAGACTTCATCTGCTTCGCAGGTGTTGCCGAAAGGGCCAGTAGTTAGGGTTTTGTTGGTGCGTTGGTGTAGCGTTAAACCCTGGTTCTGCCCCTATGCCAACATCATGGAAGAGTAGGAAAACCTATTGCTACCATTTCATTTGAAAATATTCTCAGAATTGAAGAAATAGAGCAAGAGCAACAAACGTTTATGAGAGAGGTTTTCCTTTATATTTTTTCTCATCAAGAAGAAATGACTTTTCATGATTTTCGAGATCTTGTGGCCATCCTATTATAGTCTTCAATGAAGGAGGAGTTTGTTTCATTCATAAGATCAGGTTTTGGATTCAACTTTCATTTTCAGCTGCCATATTTTACATTTGTCTGCCTACTTAAAAGAGATGTAATCGGAGAAAAATCAAGAAGCTAATTGCTTGATTGGTTGCATTGGCACTTTAGTATCACTTGATTAAATATTCATTTCAGTCATTTTAGGGTAGGTAGGAGTGTGCAAATAAGCTTGTTGGTCGAGCATTTTTCAGCTAGATTTCTAGTATTATGTACAATCAGTTTTCAGCAGTATATTCAGTGTTCAGCATCTAATTAAGAGAAGTGTGGAGAATTTGGTAGACATTGATAATAAGTTGGAGTGGAGTACACACACGTATTTCGGGCATAGACCAATGGACGAGGCACTGGGTCTACGAGTTATTTTCTACCTCATTGGGAGGATAGCATCCCCAATACGAGCCTATGTTTTCACTATAATGATTTCCCAAAAGAGACCTGACAAAATGTTGGATAAATTTAGAGAGGGGTTAAGCTAGCAAGCCAAAACCCATTCGGAAGACATGGTCAAATTGGCAGGAGAACGGTCGGACTTAAACAGACCATAGATCTTGGGGAGGCCCAGATCAACGATGAATGCCCATATCGGGTGATACAACAACGTGAGACTTAATCGATCGTAGGCAGGCTGGGGAAAACCATCGCAGTATCATTCACGGATGCGTGGCACCCTCAGAAGTACATCGGGGTGAAAATCATTCTACCTAAAACCACTTTCTCAAAGCCCCGATGTCACATGTTTAGAAAACCTCATATCAAAGATTCATGTAAGAGAAGTTGATGGCTGGTCAAATCACTGCACGACACTCGTTCGATTACTCCATGTCCATGCGATATTTGTTGGACGTCGTCAGATAACGAACTCAAAAGATAATCATTTTGAAATGGATTGGCCAAGTGTGGTAAATCAACGTACTTCCATTAATCCCATCAGTGAGCAATGATTGAGATTTAATAACTACCGATTCCAAAGTGTGGGTGGAAAAATTATCATTTCATCTGCAAGGAAGGAAATCTCAAACTGGATCGATTTTTTGATCTCCCTGGAGTCAGGGAACGCCTTGGTGTCTGCAAACCCGAAATATATGGATGGAAATAATGGAGCAATGTCTAGTGTAAAAGGGTTTTCGAGTAATAGGAAAAGTTTGTCAACAAGAAAGAAAGAAAGAAAGAACGATTGCACAGATATTAGAGACAAAGTTTCACACTGAACCTGTAGTAGAACTAGAATTAGAAATCAGACTAAACCCTGTTATGAGAGACCTAATCATAAATGGGCACTTGGAAGAACCCTGCAGATGAGCTTTGAAAAAGAAACGGAGAAAAAGGCAAAAGATAGAGATGATACCTAAAGCAGTTGAAAGCATTGGGGAAAATCAACCAGTTTGGTTGGACACTCTAAAAGAGGAAATTGCCAAGTTGGAATAAAAACTTTCAGGTAAAATTTGAGTATATTCCAACAATCTAGCTACCAATTTCCAAAATAATATCAAGTGACACGAGAGAGCCCTCTCTGAGTTGAGGAGACTAGTGCTTCAGCTCTAAAGTTGGTTGAAATAGTTGCCTCTGTCATCTGTTTTACAACCGAAACAAATTTACAGGGTGCTAACACTTCCAATGAAAATTTCATGAAAAGTTCTTGAAAATTGAAATTCATTGTTCCTAATGATTGGAACCATTGGATTCCTTTTAAGACATCAGCACCACCCATGGGTATAGAAATCATTGGACTATTCATTAGATATTCCCCCATAGTAAGATTTATCTTATTGCATTTTCCTGAGTAATTGATAGTTCCTACATCTGCAATCATTACTTGAAGCTCTAGTGATAGATATACAAAGTAATTGAGAGCTTTGGTTAATTTATAGTGAATGAAATTACGAGTACTACCAGAATCAATTAGGACTATTACCTTTTTCTTTTTGATATATCCTTTGATCTTGAGGGTTTGAGGAGTTCTAATTCTAGCCAATTCATTACATGATATCATGGGAGTCAACTCTTCAAAATAAATCACGTCTACATTTTCATCTTGATATGGTTCTTGTTCTTGTTCTTATTCCTCTTCACAATCTATGTAGAATAATTTCTTCTCACCACACTTATGTCCCTTACTGTACTTGTTGTCACAATTAAAGCATAA